>VWYH01009570.1:142002-327663 GCA_013399365.1 Pampusana beccarii | reverse complement strand
TTTTTTTTTTTTTTTTTAAGTGCAAATATATTTCTCAGACTAAAAGTCGATTTTTCTTTCCCGGGGGGCCGGGGCAGGGGGAGGGCGAGAAGCCGGGGTGACAAGAGATGATGATTAATTCGTCTCAGCGGCCTGTTATCTGTGACATTGAACTGTTATTTCAGATAATAGCTATTGTTCGAGGCGGGGAGGGGAAAGAGAAGGGGGGAAAAAACCCCGCACTCAGTAGTGGTAGATAGGACAGGAAAAAATAAAAATAATTTTAAAAAATCCATTGTCAATAACCTCAAAAAACCTGGTGGGAGATTCCCATAACACCCGGGCCTGAGAACCGCGCCGCCCGCCCGGTTTGCCGGACCATTGATTTCCTGCCCTCCCTCCGCTCGCCCATTGTTGGAGCTCTTTTCCCCTTCTTTTTTTTCTCTCTCTCTCTTTTTTTTTTTTTTTTTTTCTATTTTTCTTTTTTTTTTTTTTTCTTTTTTTTAATTTAGCCATAAATTGGACAGGCTCGAGCTATGAGCTGTTCTATTTTCTTCCTGTCAGGATGAGGGATTTGTTTTATGATGCATTGTGTATTAAATACAAGTAATCTGGGAAACTGATTGCTCGAGCCCATAGGCCTGATCACAGGCCCCGATAGGAGCCGGAGCGCCCCCCCCCCCCCGCCTCCTCTGCCCCCTCCCTCGGCTTTTCCACAAAAGAAGGAAACGCCGGTGGATAAACAAAAGGGCCTCCCGGTACCGGCAAAGCGGGGCCGGCCGGCACCGGGGCTGCGCCGCCACGGAGCCGCCGGCAGCCGCTAGGTGGCGCTGGCCGCCGGGACACGGGCTGGGGACGGAGCGGGACCGGGACTGGAACGGGACTGGAAAGGAACCAGGAGCGGGACTGGGGCTGGAACCGGAGCAAGCGGGCGGTGCGCAGCTGCAGACCCGCCGCTACCCGGGTTTTTTTTGGGGAAAACCCCATTTTTGGTAATTCCCTTTCATGCAGCATTTATGCTTTGCCCCAGCCCGGGTGGAGGGAGCGCTCCCCGAGGATGAGGAAGAAGAAGAGGAGGAGGAAGGCACATGCCCCCGAGTCGGAGAGCGGTGAGAGGCGCTGGGCAGAGTGGGGGTCTTGCGGGGGCGAACTGAGCCCCTCGGCCGGTTGTGTGAGGGGACATTGGAGCTACACATATTATTTTTCTTCTTTCAAGCAAGAATCTTTTAAATACATCTGTAGCCTTTTCTGTCTCCCCTTGGACAGTTTGGTAGATGCTTCAAGAGGCCTAAATATTTCCACAGGGTCCCTTTTGCAATTGTTTATTTAAAATAAGTCACTATATTAGTGGAGGCAGTAAGGAGTTAGTACTCGAGTCTGCTAGTAATTCCCACCAGGCTGTAAACTGATGCCTCTTTTAAGCCTTTAACTTCATGGTCGTCCCAGAAGTAAAAGTTCTCATAATGGAGACCCTATGGGCACCGTGCATTCCAGCACATCATTAAAGCAAAGCAAAGCAGCTCAGCCAAAGCCAGATGAAATAACTGCACTGTCCACTTTTAATGGGCTTCCTGTGGACAGACACTGCAGAGGACAATGGTGAAAAATCAGACAAGTAGCTGGCGATTTTTTAAAATACCATAAATGTCCATATTAGGCTTAACATTATCCTTACGTTTATAGAGCAAGCCACTTCATAACCGCATTTTTAAGTGGGGTTTAATGTTATATTTCTCAAGGTGACTAAACACAACATTGAGCATCCTGACTAACACTGTGGTAAGTGCTTAAAATACTGAGTGACTATATCAAGCAGGGAGGAAGAAAGGAAAAGCAAAGCACGACAAACATACAGAAAACAACAGCCCTCCAACATATCCAAATACCCTGGGACAGACCCAGGAAAACAGCAACAAGCAGGAAAAGCAACACAATGTCTGCATGTTAATTCTTCCCACACCATGTTGCAAATATCAACTTAAAAAAACCAAAACAAAATAAAGTCAAGCAAAACCAGAAGCATTGCTGCTTATTTCAAGGGGAAGAGCGGGACGTCTCCCAGCCCTCACATGAAGGAGCGGTGCTGGTGGGCATCGCGGGGCTGTCGTGGTCCCCATGCCCGGTGCCCCATCCTGGCTGCCCCTCCTGCCCTCACACACTGCTGGGCTGGTCCCTCCTGGCCAAAAGGCAGTTTTCAAGCAAGGGAGAGGAGGAGGAAATTAAAGGTAAAAAAATGTAAATAAAAAATTTCCCTTGGTCTGGAAATGGGCCCAACTGAAAGCATGTTAATCTCCACCTCAGTAATTTGGTTCTTCTGGAGAAGACAGAAGCCCTGCTGCTGTGCCCTGCACTTCATAAATCACGTCTTTATGTGGACAAGGTCAGGGCACCTAACAGCTCAGACATGGGCCTTTGCAGTGGCTCGGAGGGCTCCGGCATGTTTATTCTCTCGCACAGATCTCCGAGGAGCAGTCCAGCACGCTTCTAATTACTTTTGATTATTTTCATTTGCTCAGGTCAGCCTGGTTTGCCGGCACTGCTGGAGGGTGGGTTTCCTCCCCCCGGTCTGGCTGCGGGATGCAGGGGGATCAGCGCTCCGCTGCGTCCTGCACCCCCTTCCCCAGGGCAGCATGGGGCTCTGGGGATCCCCAGGGCTCCCCCCACCAGCAGACAGGGGTTCTCTTTTGGCAACTGCAGGGTGTGAAGCCCAAACCCTCCAGCTGTGGTGGGGGCACCCAGCCAGGCTATCCCCCCAGAGCCAGGCAGCAAGGGGCATTTACTAGTCTGAAATCAGCATGCAGAAAAGACACATGCCCACCTGAAAAATACCGAATGCCTTCAGGAAAAATAAGAAGACAAATATATTTAAAAAAAAAAACAACAAAAAAACAGAGTAGCGCATGTGTTGCTGATAAAAAAAATATAGGACCTTTGCAACTTCCGTGGGGATGGGCAAGTACTTGGGGAACTACAGAGCACAGGCAGCCCCCAACCATGCACAGAGGCGGCACATGGTCATGTCCACTCAGCTCCTACTGCTGTGTGAACCCCGTTACACGGTGCTTTACAGCTGGGATAAATAAATACATACAGCAAACGCACGGTGCCCACGTGGAGCAGATGCACGGGAGGCACACGCACATGGTGGGGCCCAGATGTGGGTGAAGCTGTCCCTGCGCTCCCATGGGTGCTGGTCCCCATTTGCACCCCCTCTTACAGTCTGGAGCAACTGCAATGCTGCTCCTGGCAGGACCCAAACAACTACCCAAGTATTAAGCAGAAAACCCTCACTTTTTATCTTCTATTAAAATCCAAGTCAAATAGCACATTCCTTCTTACCCCAGTTTGACCTTGACAACCAGACCCCGTTTTCTAGTCTCCCATGGTCCTGGTGTGAGCAGGGTCCCAGCGGACTCACTGTCCTCGTGTTCTGCCCCAGTATCGCAAGTGCAAACCCACTGGTGTGCAAGAACCAGGGTGGGCATCCCCCTGTCTGGGCACCCATTTGTGCTGGTGGCTTCATCACATCCCACCGGTGAGGGTGTCCCTGCAGGTGTGGGTGCCATTGCAGCTGATTGATGGGGGAAAACTCCTGAGCAGGGGCTGCCTGGTGGGAAGGAGTTTTCTGGCAGGCACTGAGCTGTGCTGCCAGGGTTCGAGCTTGAATCTTTCTGGGGCCTTACTGCATTAGCAGGAAAATGGAAATTGCAGCAGATTTACCTTCTTCATCAATAAGGAAGATGTAAAAATGGGTCAGTGACTGGTACCCGGCTGCCTGGGTGAATTTGCTCCTGCCTTGAGGAGGTAGGCTTGGAGACACAATAAGAAACTGCCCTTCCTTGTGGTAGGAAGAGATGTTATAATGCCTTATTGCAAACAAACCATGGTCCTTGCAGCTGACCCCAAAATGTTGTTCTGGGGGATGTGGACCTGCTTGTCCACCCTCTGCTCCTTGCACCAGCAGCAGAAAGGGCATTCCACAAGGACAAAACCCCTTGGTTCTCCAAATCTTCCCCCGTGTTTCCCTGCCAAGGCATGTGCTTTGGTGCTGGATGTTGAGGGCTGTTGCTGTTTTCCTTTGCAGTGTTCATTACTTCCATTACAGAATGGGCTGGAAGCCTCCAAATCCAGCCTGGGCCCTTCTGTCACTCAGGGTTACTGCACCCGCAGGCAAGACGATCCCCTCTGGGTGAGTTTGGCACAAGTGCAGGCTAAGATAAAAGTCAGAGGAGAAACCCACGTTAGCTAGCTTGTTTTAACACCTACTAGAGACTGGGCAACTTAAGGCAGCAGCTGATTGATGTGGGCACTGGCCTGCTGTCCACCCAGAAGCTGTGTGTTTTTCTGTGATTTACTTTTCTCGTGTTTTGAAAGCAAGCCAGAATTCTGGAGAATCCAGGAGACTTCATCAGCAGTGCCCTTATTCTGCATCGCCTTTCCATGTACTGGGGAACAGGGAAAGGTTCTTTTCTCTCTTAACCACCCAAAGAGTAAAAGATCTTGAGCAAGATCCTCTGAAATCTACCAACACGATCAAAAGAAGTCAGATTTGGCTTTATTTAGCACACTCTCGTTCATCCTTGCTGAAATACAACTGAATACATTTATGCCAGGTTTGTGCCTGCTCCTGCTTCCCACAGTTTGCTCATCCAGTGGTGGAGCAGTGGGACCCCGCAGATGGAGGTTGCACATGGGTGGCCGGAGGCTCCCACCTGCTCCAGCCACTGCTGCTCTGCCTGGAAACACAGCTCTTTTTGCAGAAGCTGCTCTAAAAATGGAAGAACTTTAAAAAATTCTCCCTGAGAAGGCACCATACCCAGGGGGTAAAAAGCACAGTAAAAAGATTTTGCAGACTTTCTTTGTATGCACATGCATAAGAATTTGTCAGGGATACACTAACTCTTCTTCCAAATTTTTAATTTCCAAGCCTTTTCGTTTGCCAAGTAGTCCAAGGGCTTGGTTTGGAAGACCTTTTCCAGCCCCAGAGCCTGTCGTGGCATCAGGAAGAGCCACACAGGAAGGTTGTGTGGCAGCAAGCCCTGGGGCACCGTTCCAGTCTCGGCACTATCCAGAGTCTGACAACAGAATTTGCAAAGCAAAAGGATGGAAAATTAAATACCAAAGCAGGGAAAATGCCAGGCTGAAAGGGACTGGAAGGGTTAAACAACAGAACTTTACACTACATGGATTAATGTGATGCATAACAGGTAATTCTATTTTAATAATACATTTTAGGAGTGACTGGCTATTTTCAAAGCATTCCTATTGTAGCCAAGGTTTTAACTAGGCATACAAGAGTGGACATAAACACCTGCGGACTTTATAAGAGTAAGAAGCAATTTATCACCCAATAAAAAGTCAAACACTCATTTTAAAATTTTCAGGTTTGCATTTGCTGTTTTAAATGTACATGTGTGGATGGTTCTAGGGGAAGTTCAGAAGAGGCAGATACACATCCTACACGCAGAAACACATGTGCACGCAGCCAACAGAACCAGCTCCCATAGCACGGAAGAAAAACCTGCCTGAAATCATCTGTGTTACAGTTTCGTCCCACCTACATTTGGTGTTAAACCCATTGTGATCATCGACCGGAGTTGTCTAAAACCTGAACTAAACAGGCATTAAGTCAGCTGGCATATAAAATTACTGCAATTCGATTTTCAGATAAACCACAAAACTTGATGAACTAACATTGTTCCAGCTGAATTAACTCATCATCCCTGGGAAGAGAAGGTTGCAGAGGAAAGCAAGGGCTCTAATAGCAACGATTAATCCTCCTCCTATTGCAAGGCGCTCGCTTACGAGTGGAGAAATACCCTGCTGAAGGCAGGCTAAGGATCCACACTGCCTTGGAAACATCGCTGCCGTGCCAAGCCCTGACAGTAGCATTAGATATTATTTACATGTGGGTAGGAGAGAGAGAATTCTTTGTTATGGGCTTGTTAGGAAACTATAAATAGGTTAAAATCCTCATCAACAGTGCGAGTCATGCTTGGTGGGTGAGTCCGAGGGCTGAAATTCAGGAATGCTAATATATTCAGGCAGTGGAGGAATGCGCAAGGTTGATCCTTATCCTGTGCTCAGGCAATCTCCTCAGGATTAAGTTGTGAGGTATGTGGACCACAGGTGCCACACAAGTGATTCAGGTTCCCCACCGTCAGCAGTGAGAGCTGTGTGTGTGCGCCCATCCTGGATGGGGAAACTGGGGTCCTGAGCAAACACCTGACCAGTAAATGCTTAACTAGCCCTGTGCCATACAACAGCCCGCTGTGTGAAGTGCTTCTCCACATAAATTAGTCACACATGGGTAAAGGTGCCCAATTAATTCTGAAAAATCTCACTCCAAGAGCTACCTGGTTTTGTACTAAAGAGATTTCACACAAGGAGATTTTGCTCACCAGGAAAATCTCTAGCAGGGCAGGGAGGGGGCAGAGCATATTCGATACAGGTGTCAAAATAAACCTGTCCTATAACCAAATAAAATGTGCGTTGATCACAATGGGTTATTAATGAAATAGCTGTGAACATCAGCATATCCTTGTGGCAGATTTCTGTCATAAATGAGTTGAACATTTTCTAATTTCAGGAAAGTGCTGCTACCTATAAACTTGGAAATTAAGGCCTTTTCCCCCTAAGACTCAGATCCCTCGGGGCACTTGTGTTCTGGCATGCATCCCTTATTTGCTGAAGAAAAGCTTGGTAATTTAGCACCATACTGATAAAACAAAGGGGAAAAAAGAAAAAAAGCAGTTGGGCATGTGTGCGTGTCAAAAAGGAGGGAAGTAAGCGGTACAGCTTCAGGCATTTTCTTTTTCCTGTGGCTTTTTAATCCACAAGTCATGCTGCAGATTTTGTGCGAGATTCATAGAGAAAACATTCCCAAGATGCAATATATAAGATGCATATCAATCCATAAACTGAGTTTTGCAGATGCAAAATGACCTGCCGAATTTGAAGGAGGATGGAGACTGGTTTATAACCATTTTTCCATATAACTTATTTAAGCCTCTGATGTTGGGCTAAATTTGCCACTAGCAGAATTATGGGTACTAGTATTATTAGTATTACGGCAGTACCTAGAGGCCCCAGTTGAAACTAGGGCCCTTTGTGGGTAGAAAAATAATAAACACAAGTCTCTGCCCTGGAAAGATTACCATTGGCATGGATGGGATAAAAAGCGTGCCGGATGGGAAGATGATCATTTTGTTTTGACAAATGGAATTTAGAGATTCGCTCATGGAGAAAATCGATGTCAGGCTGGGAAGGAACCTCGTGCAATATTTCCCCATAACTTTCATTCAAGGAGAAGCTGCTTTTTGCTTCTTTCATTTGACTGCCTTGAACAGAAACTCTTGTCTGCCCGCTGGTGTCCACAGCTTCTCGTAGATAAATAGGGGGAGTCTCCTTGGTCTCTGCCAGTTAAAACAGCTCTGCATGTTTTAATATGGCTCATCTGTAGCAGAAATTGTACTTTATCACCCTTTTTTAGCTAGGAAAATATTTTAGCTTTGGAAATGAACAGCTGACGCTTTGGAACAGATCTTTTAACATAAGCACATCGTGCTGATTGGTACCATAAATGAAAGCTCCTCCTACAGAATCAGTTTTGGGAAGGATGTGTAAAACTCTGCCTTCGACTTTTGCAGGAGAAACGTGAAATGCAGTTCGTGATGTCAAGTCCTGTTGCTAGGAGTCACCCAGCAATCACGCGAGTGCGGAATGTAAGATGGATCATGATCCCCACCAGGCAGAGCCAGGGAGAGACTGTCCCAAGCACAGCACCGGCTGCTGCTAAATCTCACCAAGTGACTGCAAAAAGCAGCAGGGAGTGGGTGTATGCTCAAGATACGTTACAGTTCTGGGGGTCTGTAGAAACAAAATGAGGCAATGTGTTAAGAATAGTGTCTTTCCACCAGGAAGGATTTCAGAGACTGTATGATCTGTGTTGCTGAGAAGGATTATAGTAAATATTGCACTTAAGATCACTTCTTTCCCTTTATAAAACTCTTTCTTACTGCACTAGGTGCTTCCTTCAGGCCAGATCCTCGTGCTGGACAAAGAGGAGATTCACTGAGGTTAAGGGAGCTATTGTGAAACGTAGTGACTGAGGAGAGTGGTCATCTCTGTTGGCTTTTCAAGGAATTATGATGAGATCAGCCCCTGGGAAGCTGGTCACACATTCACCAGGGAAGCACCAGCAGCTCAAAATGCTGAAGACAGCGCTGGCATGAAACAGCTTGGAGTTGAACTGGTGGCCAAAAGTATCGACCAAACCCAAACAGAGTGCATTTTCCCTGTTGAGCTGTAGGATCCGGGGGCTGGGATGCGGTGCTGGAGCTTGGTGTGATGGAGCACATCAGGGCGGCTGCCCCGGGCAAGGTCTGCACCAAACCAAAGCATGATGCCTCTGGGAACCTGCAGGAATCGCAGGATGCGCCAAATATTTGTGCATCCTGGCGTTTTAATGTGACACTACCAGAAAAAAAAGCAAACTTGCAGATAGAAGCTCTCCTGTCAGGCACTGTGAACAGAAGCTCAAGCCAGTGGTGTATTTTACGAAGAAAATCTGTTGGCTTAAGTGATAAAGGACAAATATGTGTTACAATATGAACGACCACAATTTTCCGTAGTGCTTGTGGTATATTTGACAATGTTATAAAAGATGTGAGTGCTCATTAGCACTTCAGAATTAATTAATTCTTATTTAACTCTCTAAGATAATTCATTAATTTTGTCTCAGAAAACGGTAGGCTTAGATTTCAGTTGTTTCAGATCAGGAAATACTTCTACAGAAAGATGAAACTGAATTGGCTTGAATGATTTATAAAATGCGAGGGTTACATTCCAAGATATCATTTATATGCCCAGAAATCTACTCAGCAAATCTTGTCCAGCAAAGGAAGATGAACACTATCAATCTGTGAATAAAGATGTGAAGTAATTCTGCAGAAGTTTCAGACCGTGCTTGTGTGACCAGTAAACTGCTCTGAAGCCTTTTTACAGATCTGACAGGTTTGTATTTGCCCTGGGTTTAGTAGGCAAAATGTGGGACAAAAACCACCCTGATAATCTCGAAGAAAGCAATAATGAGAGCTACCATCCGCACAGAGTTGAGCACATCCTCTGTTAACACACCTGCTGATAGGAAAGAGGGAGGAAGGTCAATGCCAGACGCAAAGACTGACCAGTAATCCCAAAACTCTAGGAGGTCCTTGCTCCTTTTCACACAGTGCAGCTCTCCACCACTTTAAGGGGTAGAAAAAGAATAAGATATAAATGGGATCTACACGAATGGGATATAATAAAGACTTTGTTGTCCTGATTTCCTACCAGCCACACAACAGGTTCTGTGACCACAGGTGATGGTCCAGGTGGTTCACTGCAACTCCTGTCAGTAGCCAAGTGGCCATTTGACACATCTGAAGTTCAGTGACCTTGGCTTGTGTAAGCACGGCCAGTAGTAAAAGCGAAGGGAAGTTAAAATAAAAGGTGTATATTTTTAGAAGAATTTGTAGTGTTTGGATCCAGCTTTGGATAGCTCAAGAGTATTCTGTAAGCCAAAAATCTGTTCTCCGGTTTTGGTTTGTTGATTAAATATACTTGTTACCAAGAACTTAAAGCAGGAAAAAAAATTTTAAAGAGACTTCAGCTAAGATATTATCAGCCTCGGCTGCAGCACTGAACAACTAAAATGTAATAGCTCTTCAGATCTCAAATTATTTCCACTGACTGCCGTATAATCAGCATGTTAAATCTGGGCACCTCTTCAGGCACAGTTATTTGTGTGATATATACAGATCGATACCTATTGATTTTATAATTTTGATTCATCTCTATGCAGTGATTCAGCTTCACACCATCTTATTTATCAAGCAGTTCTCCGTACTTTTCCTTCCAAGCTTCCCTGCGCTTCCAGGCCACTTGTGCAGGGTCCCACCACAACCACCCCCTTTGGCCCCTGCACACACATTTCAGTGGGCGCGTGCTTGGTCCCATGCTGCGGAATTCTGTGTGCAAAGAGCTGCCACAGGATACCCAGGGTCATTAATATGTGAAGATAAAGATCATAAACCTCCTTCGCTGATGCCACGACCCCACTGCCCCCGCTGACTTCAGAGCCACCCCTCAGCCTTCCAAGGAGACTTTGCAGCCAACACACCCAGCCGTGCCTTCAAACTTCCCTCTGTGCTGGCTTATGAGGATATGAAGTAGACAAAATTTCCTACTAAATATTAAAATTTCTTCTCTTTTACCTCTGGAGCTTTTGCGACCTGTGCTGGCACCCGAAGACCTTTCCCGCTGCAGCTGCTCCTGCACGCAGCTGCAGAAGGAGCAGAGGAGCTGGCACGAAAAACCTGATGGTGACTGATTAACAGCGACCTGCTTGACATATTGGAGGAAGCTGGTGCCATTGCTACTGCTGGCAAGCACGCCAGGGAAATCCTGTCAACTTCTCTGGGTTGCATATATGCAAATGATAGCAGATTAGGGAGCGCTAGCGAGGCTGCAGCTCCCACTGAGCTCACACCAGTTTGCATCAGAATAAATTGTGTCTGGACTCACTAGAGATGTCCGAAATAGACTAAATAAGGATTTAGGAATTCAATTCTGCCTAAAGCTCCAGGTAGATGGGGCAAACCTGGTCTCTACCCATGTGTCTGCTGCTGGAAGCTGCATTTCTGCTGACAGCCCTTACGCAGCACCGCTGCGGCCTGCGGTAACAGGATGTGGAACAAAAGTGGTTGAAAACCATCAGCTGAAATTCATGTGATGAATGAATTCAAGGCAAACAGGAAAACTTCTTTATGTTGAAAATGCCCAGCAAAAAGAACCAAACTCTGTTCCAATACAACAATTACAAAATGGTTTTGCAGAAGGTGCCGAAGGGAGCTAGTATGTACTGTGTCCATGAAATGGAAGTTATTAGGGTGACTGCCTTTTGGAAGGGAAACAAAAAAGGTTGATGAAGACTAAACAGCATTTCACGGGGGTGTCACGCAACAAAATAGAAAGCATGGGCTAATTACAAAATAAGACCTATCACCATGCAAAAATAAATGACTTCATAAATGACTTGAGATATCATGTTAAAAGCACCTTTAGGAATGAAAAGATGCTATGCTAAAAACAAGAGATCTAAAGAGCTGTTATTACACATCCATTATATTTTCTGAGCTGTCTCATTTACTTTTTGAAGTTCTGTACACATGATACAGCAAGGCAAAACATTTTATGTACCGTAAGAAATTTGAAACAATGTTTAATGTTCAGAAGATAAAGTTAACAAAATTACATTTCAGTGGCTTTTTTATTTCTCTATTTTACGACCTTTCAAGAACTCGGAGTAAAAGGAAACAAGAAAGAAGGATTAGCAACCAAACGCTCCTGCTTTCTTTTTCTACATTGCTGATCAGAGCTCAAGGCAGAAATCATAATAGAAAAATGTCTTCTTTTTAATGTCTAAATAGATGCTGTTGAAACACTGATGGTACAACGTGTTTGAGGATGGAAAGTATTTGTTCTTGCAGTTATCAACAATCATATGTTACAAGATTTTCTGATTTTTCTCCCTGAAATTACAGAAGCCTATCACATCTTCACAACTGTTTGGAACAGGTTTTCTCCTGTTTCTGCTTTTTCTAAAACCAAAACCAGTTACAACTACGACTCCCAAGAACTATTTCTACGAGCATCAGGCAATCCAGGCTTTTTCTTTGTTCCTGCTAAATATCCTTGCTCACATCCTTACAGACCTCTCGATGACTTTGATAGCAATAATTACTGAATGTATTGAGCAGTGACCCCCCCATGAGCTTCCATCCTGCAGGATGACGAAATGCTCCTGATGCAACTGCTATGGGGCACTGATTCTTATAGAACATACACACACAAAATCCACTTTCCAAACTGAATACCCACTTCAAGTTCAAAGAGGAGATACGCATTGATTCATGCTGGGAAGAGAAAGAAGCAATGTATGAAGAGTTGCTCATTTCCCTTGGAAGGAGAAGGCAACTACAAAACAAAAAAAAAGGAAACCGGTAAATGTGACGGGAGATCGATGATAATTTTAGAGCATGGTGTAGTTTGCTAATATATTTGCCTAATGAATGAAAAATTGACATCCAAGTGGCATAAGCTACATTGAAGCTAGCACCTTGCCAAATCTACATTAGATGGAAACAGGTGCTTCATTTAAATTGTCACATTGCTACTGTAAAAATCTTCCACAGTTGTACATCTATGCTACTGATAAATAGAGGACATGGTAGAAATTAAGAAATTATTTCTGCTGATTTCAGGAGGAAGATGCGAGAGAAATAGCAAGAATATAAACAATGTTTTATAAAATGTACTTCACAAAACACCTTGAATGAGTAATCACTGAACTTTTAAAATCCAAGTATTTTCTGCAGCCGTAAGGACTATGTTCAAGTATATTTTGAACGTTTCTTAATGCGTTTTTACGATGTCTGTTGTTAGTCTCAATTGACAGTTTTTTGGTTTTGTTTTCTTTAAAATAGAAGTTTCAATGGGGTGTCTTCTATTACAATCCTGCAGATTTAATACATGTAATTCAGAGGCAAGTATGAGCAAATCTGAAGGGATTTTAGATGATAGGGTACATACCTGCAATCCAAATTCATGTGGTCAACTTTGTTTCTGGTATAGCTTTGCTAAACATTTCAGTGTTTTTTCTTTTTACTTGAGAAGAATTTGTGCTTGGATGGATTTATTCCTGGCATGAATTTCAATGCCAGAATAAAAATCAGATACACCCCTTGACTAAAATAAAATGTATGGAGAAAAAAATATTAGGTGTCTGGAGGGTTGCCTGGTGGTGTTTTGAAGTATGATATCCATGGAGGATAAATCTGGCATCTCCTTAGCTAACATTATGACTTGCCACATTATTATGAAATGTACAATAAGCTGGGAGGTGCCTATAGGAAGGTAGCAAGATGCAACTCCTCTCCCTGATATTTAAAGCAAAAGTCGTGATGGCAAAAGCAGTGACAAACAGAGAAAAAAGCCTGCTTTTCGGGATCTAATTCACGACCCTCAGTTATCTTCCACTCATTTCACTGAAAAAATATTCAAAACTCTCTACACCGTTGAACTCTACAGGGAGCTCCCATCCTTCACGGCTGGAGCAGGGACTGGGTGAGGTGTCCCACCTCCAGCTGGGAGCTCCTTGGCCGTGTGATGCAGTTGGTTATTGCGTTAGTATTTCAGCTGAACATAGAGTTAACATCTGAGCCTTTCAAAAAGATCTTTAATGACCCAACAGCCATCTGAAAGAACACCCCCTAACACACAACCACATCACTTCCTTAATCACAAAGGATTCTTCCAGCAACATCAATATTTTCCCGGGAGGTCCCCAAGGCAAAGCCAGCCTTGGCCCAGCCCTGCTTGGAAGATCTTGCAGGGCTGTAGCACAAGGTGGTATGGCTGGAGACCAAGTCAAGGCATTATTTTATTTTGTTTTGGTTAGCAGAGTTGATATTTGGTCAAAGGCTCCTAGCTGTGAAATGATGAGGAGCTGCCAAATTCTAAGCTAAATGTTGTACATTCATATCCTGCTACCACTAACTCCATTATGTTTAGTCAGGAGTGAACTCAGAAGGTTCAGAAATAAGGTTTAGATAAACATCCCCGAATTTTGGATGCTTATCTGAGCCTGACCCAAACCCCCTGAGTATGCAGAATTGAGCTGGAAATCTGGCAAGAATGTTAATTTCCACACTTTTCATTTCTCTCTTGAAGGCTATATTTGCTATTTAAGAAATTTCCTTTAATTGGAATTAGCATAATACATTATTTCCCTCTGGTGAGAACAGCTTTTCTGTAGTTACTCTGCCTGTTTGGATTTTGTCCAAGGAAGTACAAAAGGAGATGAAAGTGAACACAAAAATCCAAAGTAAATAAGTGAACCAAAGTCTTTAAACCCCACAAATGGGTAGATTCTACTTAAAACTTCCCTCAATATAAACAACTTGGTCCAATCCTAAAATGATGCCCTTTGGTTTTAATGGTGGCTCTGTACAAATGTCAGTGTAGCCCTTTCATGTAACATTTAATAATAATTAATGCTTTGGGGCATTTTGTGCCTCTCTTTTTCTGGGATATATCACTGCTTCAGGTACTATCTTTGTTTAATTTCCTTAATTATCAACACCTATCAACAACTATCAAATCTTTGGGGAGCCTGGAGTCACAATCAGTAGGTATTTGACCCTCCAAAATTTAAGGGTTACGAGACACCAACTCCATATACTAAATTCTGTGATATTTGCTGTGAAAATTAAGTATTTAAGCAACCAATAGAGCCTTCACTTGAGGAGAACTTTACACCCAGGTTGCACATGGGAGTCCCGACCTGTCACTGAAAAGACACAGCCTATGAAGGTGTAAATCCAGTCTCTAGACCTGACCTTGCTACAGACCCTGGATTTAGCTGGGTTAAGAACATAAAGTGAGAACCTTACAGTTACTCAAAGTTATGTGCTTTTCAAATTAACCTTTTTACAAATCAGCTGGTGATACAAGGTGCATTGGGAAGGACGTAAGTGACCTCAAACCCTTTCCAAATGCGGGGCTGGAGAGGTCGTGTTCACACCCAGCGTCTCACCCTTTCTCCTGCCTCTCTTCTCAGGCACTCCCAGCTCACAAGTAGTGAACTAAATATAGCATCAGTCTGTGCATACGTGTGTAGGTATAAGCACAGCACAGGTAGATATCCACACACATCCACGAACCCAAATGTTTGCTTACATTTAATAGAGTCAAATAAACAAGAATGAGTATTGACAGAAATGCCTGTTACCCGATGCTCCCAGGGAAGAAAAGCAAAGCCAAGTGCTATTCCATAAACAGTACGCCCGGTACTCAAAAAATAATCCCTTTCAAGCTCGAATCCAGAACATTGCACTGACACCAGCAGCTCGGGCAGCGAAAGAGAAAACCAGCCCGGAGTTTGCCAGCTCTTTATCGCGGGATCTGGGCAGAGGCTGTGCCGCTGCTCCCTGCCAGCGGGACGGGGCCGGGCCACCCGCCGCTTGGGAAAGCAGAAAATGTCACCCAGCCCGAACACAAAGGGCAAGATGGTATCTCACTGCTGATGTGGTGAAGTCATATACAAGGAAAAATATATTTAGCTGTTCCTGGGCAAAGTCTCCAGGAGGCTGCAGAGCTGGTCTGATACCAATATCTCCTTGTTCCCCTGACCCAAAGCACCGTGCAGGACCCTCACAGCTGCATCCCAAAGATGTTTGGGGTGAGGCTTGACCCCATGAGAGGGTGAACCCCCAGGAGTGCTGTGGGAAGTGGGGTGATGCTGTTTGCACAGCTGGGGTTGTGCCAGACTAAGTAGAGGAGATACCTCTAGCGTATTGGAGGTGTCAGAATTTGACTGAAGAAGACAACCAGGAACATACAGAGAGATCCACTGTAAAGTCACTAGAAACAAATGTTTAAAGTGCAGAGCAGAGGTGTAAAATATTCTCATCGTGAAATCCTGACCCCGTTGAGGACAATAGAAAAACCCTGATTGCCTTTAGACAGAGAGGGCAACAATTCAAGTGTTTGTTTAGCAGTCAGAGAAAGAACATTACCTGGTGTACAGCCCACACTGCTTTGTGGTAAACATGTTATAAAACAGGTATTTGCGCAGAACTCCTATTGCTTACAATGGGAAAATTATGGGGAAAGGTGGGGTTTTTTATACGCCACAGAAGAGCAGAGGCTGGAGGATGGTGGCAGTCCTGCTCTGCCAGCTCCTGAATTTTGCTCTCTCTTCTCATGTTTCTTCTCTCATATTATCATAATTTTACAGTTGAACTCATCAGTTGGTGTTAACCAGTGTTACCCTATTTAATAGCACCATAAAACAAACAACCCAGAAGAGTTTGTCACCACAGCCATGTACTTTATAAGGCACAAGTCTGAATAAATATGTAACTGTTCACACCCTTTCAAAAGAGCTGGAGCAGGAACACGCTGAACCAAAAGCACTGATTCATATCTAAAGCAACACTGACCCCAAAGTAAGAGTGAAAATGTAGGTTAGGTGGATAGCGGGTGCTACAAAGAGTTATTGCTCTGTCATTTTACAGCTCGGAGTGCTGTGTGGTGCAGGTGAGAGCAAGACAGGACAGAAAACAGACACCTTGAATGAGTGGACTAGAAACAAAGGACAGTCACAGCTCATCCTACCTGATCGAAAATACTATTTAAAATGATAATTTGCAGTGTGAGTCAAAATGAAGGGTAGGAGGACTGTCTCTCATAAACATCTCTCTGTTTTCCTGGTAGGACATGGAGCCCTTCCAAAAATACACTACGGAGACCAACTGTGCATGCAATGCCTGAACGGCTACCTTGGACTTGCAATGCATGAATGAAATCAGCTGAAAAGACCCATTGAATTTAGTTGTGTTAATAAAAAGCAAGTACATGCACCCACACTGACCACAGGGAAATGCCGGCAAATGGTTTGAGATCCTGTCTTCTGGATTTCTCCTGCATAGGCTGGGAGAGCAGAGAATATTATTTCTGAGCAGCTCTCTTGGGCCCAGCAAGCTGACTTTTAATAAATGGGCAAATGAACAGGTTGTCCATGTAATTTTCGTTCATATACAGCAGTAACAGTAACAGTAGATATACTATGATTTACTTTGTGAAATTAATGTGAAAAATAACAATCAGGCATTGTACTATAAACCCTCAAACCAAAGCACCCACATGTTTAAAGGACTGGGATTCTATTCTTACTGTCAAAATGCTAAAAATAGAGGCAATTTCAGTAGGGAATTATTATGGTCAGGTTGTGTGAGATTCGCTCTGATGTACCCTAAATGATGTGTTAAATGATGATTTCCAACACAGCCTGTAGCAGAGAGTTTGTTTGGAATGACATTTGTTGTGGCACCAGTGGCCACTACGAAGATGAATTTATAAAAACACTTAGAGCACCTGCCTGTGGAGGTGTTGCAGATAAGTTCTGCATGAGCAGATGACAACAGAAATTTTGCAAGCAGTAGCAAACTGAATTTATGCTCCAAAATAGCAACGAAAAGGTTGTCTGCAGCACTTTCCCCACTGCTTTCATGAAACATATGCAGCCAAACTGTCAGCTGTTGTTATTAACCATTACACGGTGATTTCTTCAGCAAATAACTGTCCTTTAGCATATCAGCCCACATTGCTGTAGTTGCTTGCAACTTAACTTTTAGTCACACAGGTTTTGCAGAACTGATTATCTCTACTATATAATTGTGAACGGTGACATTTATAAAAGAATATAACATTTGAAATTGTACTCAGACCTATTTAAGCACCAACATCTACACAAACAAAGCTCTGATACTCGGAGATTAGTAGGATACTGATGGAAAGATAACCTACACAAAGGGTGAGTAAGTAACAATGATGGATTTGCTCACTATTCTTTGTGCTTTATTAAGGAAGCCTTCCCAGTGAAGTCACTTCTTTACCCTGCAAACATCTAGCTCCGGTTTTACAGCTGTCTGTTTTTATATAAATATAACAACAGTGTCCTCGTCAGCCCTGGAGACTGATGCCACATCCCCCTAGGACAGTGCTCACAGTTGGAGCACCCCTCCTGGGATCCTCCAGTTGCTTTGTCACCAGGTCTCAGGATTGAGACTTGTTTATTTGTTTTAATTTTTTACTATTCTCTGGGCTACTGTATGAACTGTATGAAACTCTCATCCTCCCAACTGAGAGAGGGTTTCTCTGCCTGCGGTGCATTTCTTCCTTACCGGCAGACACCCCCACCCTCTGGGGATGACCTGGGACCAGCTCGGGCTCTTTGGGAGGTGTGGGCAGGAGGTGTGTGGGATGATCTCCCACACGGCCGCAGCACCCCGATCCCAGCCCCACGGCACGGGCCAGCTGCCAGCCCCAGCTCCTGCCACCCGCTCCTGGCCTCTCCATGGGGCCAGCTTGCTGCTTATCTCGAGCCCTGGGAAGCCAGCTCAGGAAGCTAATTTGGCAGGAAACTATCGACTTTTTTAAGGTTTGTTTTTTCGAAAGTTCCTCTGCCTGAGTCGGCTTCTCGCACGTTGGTGCTCGGGGAGCAGAAGGGGAATACGGCAGCACCTTCCCTTATGGACCCATCCACATGCCCATCTCGTCTGGCCTCATTGTATGGCTGCCCAGCTCGCCGCTCACTTGCCTGGCTCTGAACACCTTTCAGAGACAGCTCACATGAGTTTGTCCCCTTGTGTCTCCAAATCTTCCTTAGTCTGGTGCAAAACCTTTGCAGGTGAATGAGAGAAGAGGCCAAGTCTCCCGATGGACATGGTCTTGGCATTGTCCCCTAATCAGATCAAACGTCTGCTGAAAGAGTAGCTCATCTTCTGTGACACATTCCCTTCCCTCTCACGTATCCTAGACTTCCTCCTGCCTAAATGGTTTGGGGAGTTTTCCAGCCTGTCACAATGACCAGGACACCAGCAGGGTGCTTTCCACCAAACCCTTCACCAGTTTCTAAAGCCTGAGAAGATGCACTAAGTAGGAAGAGAAGGTTATGTTTTCATGCTTAGACAGCCCTCCTAAAATGCCAACTGTGGCTGCCAGTCCCTGGTGATTACAGTGGGGTTTGTATGGCGATAGCAGCTTCCACCGGTGCACCACATCAAGTGGTTTCACAAACAACACCCAGCAGCTGCCTTTATGCTAAAACCAGTTGTGTCTGAAGAGCCTGCCGAGTTTAGTTGATCTACAAGCCAAAAAACAAGCAAAGTCTAACTTCTCAAGTGCTTTCTTTGCTTTTAGACACTTCCATTTTTTTCTGTACTGGTTTTCCATTGTCTGGTATTTACAATATACCCGCAGAGGTAGAAAGGCACATATTTACCTCCCTTTTCTAGCAAAGCTACTTTAAACCTAAGGCACAGTACATTTTCCATTTGGAAAAATTTTTGTACAAGTGATTAACAAGGCCTTTACAAGCCATGGTATGCCAAGACCTCTCTGCTTTCCAGTTTACTGCAACTGGGTCTAGCTGGCATGGAGCAGGCAGGAGATCAACTATCCCACCCAAACGCCAGCTGGAAGATACAGTCACCACCACATACAGACAGCAAAGCTGCAGATAAAGGGAGGGAAAGCCTGGGAGGTGGTGGAGGCAGAGAACCAAAACTGAAAATGTTCACTGCACTTCAGAAATCCTCTTGCTAGGACATGCAGCCAGCCTGGCTTCTGTGATGTGAATTGTGAGCTACTAGTTATTTCTTCATACCATTTTGATCAGATTGGTGGCAGAATGAGCGAATATACTCATTAAGTCCTGAATAGATTTGAAAATATGTACAAAAATACATATCTCTATAAATAACGGTGTAAAACTTCAAACTTTGGTACAATTTATTTCTTAGCTTGCTACCACTCACACAGCCACTGGTCCATCATCTGACATATAAATGACCTTCTACTGTAGTGCTGGTCCAGGCAAATACACTGCCACATATGCAGCAAGAAATCATCATCTAATGGCCTCAACAGGGGCTGAAAGCCAGAATTTGCTGCCACTTAATGTTGACCTGATGTGGTTACTTGTCCTGTGAGCATCCAACACTACCAAGCAGAGGCAGCACCAACCGTGCAGGCACTTTTTGAGAGAGCAGAGAGTACTTGGGTACTTAGTCCAGCTGGTTCTTTGAAAATGAAAGAATTAATATCACTTGGAAAAAACTCAAACTAAAATAATGTCACATGGGGAGAATGAAAGAAGAGAAGGAGGTGGCAGGGCATCAGGAGTGGCAGGAGAAAGGCCAAGAAGGGCACATGGAGAGGGCAAACAGGGCTTCCCCAGGGCTGGGACAGGCTCAGCGCCACTCCTGGATGCACTCAACAGCTTCACAAACACCCCGCCACAATAGACGAGTGTAATACAAACCTCAGCTCCTCAAGATTAGCGACGGCTGGGAAATAATGTTATCGCTCCCCATTAAACTTCAGGAGCCCTTCACGAAAAGTCCCCCAAATTCCCATGGGCTTTAAATGAGGGTGAGTTTCTCACCTTGCTCAACCAAGCAAGAGCTCAACATTTTGCCTGTAGTTTCAGTCTCTATGGAGATGTTGCTTCTTTGTCTCTCTCCTGACAAAATTAGGGGATCTGGTATTTTCTTGCTGGGTCAAAACCCAAACTCTTTCTTCACAGGGGTCAGTTTAACTACACTTCGCCATGCCAGATGGTGACCATTAGTACCACCCAGTTTCATTAGTTATCAAGGGCTAAAGTTGCGCTTCGAACATTCATCAATCAGTAGGAAAAAATACACATCAAATTAAAACTCCCAGCAAACTCCGACACCTTAGGGCTTTTTCCTTTTACAAGTGACATTTTCTTTCACTGAAAACAGAACTACTTGTGCAGGTGGTTTTTAAACACAAACAGCTGCTGCATGGAAATGCAGTTGGGGAAAATAATTCAAAAAAAAGTCAAAGACCAAGCCATGGGCGTGGAGCAAAGATCTATACTGCCCAGGTAATTATAGGAAGAGAAGAGAAACCTCAGATAAAAGCCCAAGTGGAATTTCCATTGCCCCAGTCCCAATAAACACACTGATTTTAGAGGAAGAAAAATGTGATCAAGGGACCAGAGTGAGCCAGTCTGTAGTGCGAGGGAAAATGTGGCTGAGGGGTACGGCTTGTAAAATGCCGCTTCATCTTTCAGTGTCAGAACAATGCTCGGGTGTATGTTAAACTGTGTTATCAGTGAGGAAAGCAGAGCAAGGCTGGGATAAACAGCACTATATAGTCAGGGGGTTGTGGTCACGATTTAATCCCACTTTTCGAAACAGTTCCTTTTTTTTTTTTTTTTTAATCCAATCTGTCCATCTTTTAAAAGTTCCTATAGGAAGTAACTGTTTTTAGCACTGACATCATCATTCTAATGACCAATATGACATTCTTTGGCTATACACTATTTAAAAAAAAAATAACATCTAAGTAGTCATATTGTGGCCAGACTGCAAGGTGAACTACCCAAGATCACAGGTGAATATTGCTGCTCTTTCCTTATTCCACTGCTTTGCCCTGTGACATCTCTGAATCTCTCCGTTGCCTCTCCTCTGTGCATCCTCTCAAGCAAAAACTTCCATCTCCGCTGTCATGGCACTTTGTGCTTTATTCCCCCATGGTGTGTGCCATCACCATGTAGAAACACAATGTCAGCTCCCCTCCCAAGAACAGACCGCAGAGCTAACTCCTGAAACGCTGCGTTTTCTCCAACCCTGCCCTCGGGATGGAGGAGTCTCTCCCTGCAAACACCCCCAAAGCTATTTCACCGGGCTCCTCCCAACTCTCCTCTAAATTCCTCTTTGAATTCATAAGGATTAATCTCATGGTATGCCACAGCTGCTGTCAAGATGACAAGTCTTGGTTTCCTCCTCTCTTACATGCATCCATTAACGCCCTCTTTGACTGTAAGGTCTTAAAGCAAGAACCTTCTCTGTGCCCTTTATGTCCCCCCCATGGCAAATGTCTCCTGGCTTCTGCTGTCCTAGTGGTGAAGCCCCCAAATAATTTTGAGTAAAGACTGAAAAAAAAATAATTCATTAACTGTTTGCTCCCATCTGAGGGCTATGGTCTCAGCTAATAAGAATGGGCCTGGTGCCACCTTCCTATCTGAGCAGGTATAATGCTACTGTAATAAGAACCCCAGAGTGTTTACTCATTACTTTTCCTGGTGCTGACAGTGTATATTATAAAATACTTCACATGGAGAAATGAAGATGAAGTCTCCACCTTGGGAACTGCATTCCAAGAAAATGACATGAGCAGAGAAGGGGTGCAATGAAAGCCAATCTGATGCTGGTGAAGGCACATGTGTAACTTGTTAGGACCATCATTATTTTTCTTTCTCTATACTCTTATTGTGCGCATGCTCTTCAGAGACAAGGGCTTTGCAACAGGATAAGCTCTTTTATCAAACTGAATCAGACTAGTAGTAAGTATCCCAGTCTGGGAAGGACCGAGTGCCAGATAGGAAGGCGTGCAGTCTTTGTAGCAGACAAATCAATAGCAAAACCTTAAACATTCAGGAGCACAGAATAATCAATTGCAATATTAACGTGCTGGTAAAATGATTAAAGTTTGGCATTACACATATTTTCAAATGTACTGACACTTCATCCTCATAAAGGCCAACTCAGTTATGTTTGATTTGTATTCATATCCTATAATGTGAATATATTTGCTCAAAATTGCTTAGTAGTAAATCACCATCACAGAAATAAGCTTATATTTATTTTTAGCATTCATGAGTTGCATAGTATTGGACCACCATATATTTAACACCTCTGAAGAAATCCAACCGTAACTTTTGAAAGCAACACCTTTATATATCATTATGGACATTGTTTCCTTAACAGTTAATCACACACTCTCTGATCATGTGATTTTTACCTTAAGAGAGAAAAATGAATGACTCTTTAGCTTGAAATGAAAAGCCCTCTACTTGACCTTTCAATGTGAAAAACCACGTTGGGCCAGGTCCTGAGGGTGCTGAGCACTCTTGGTCATGCACTGAGGACCCTTGGCTTCCACTGAAGCCAACAGAAGTTGAAGGCATTCAACGACTTGCTGGATCAAGCCTGTAATCACTAAAAGCTTTCTCTAGAGCGATATAAATATGGACAGTCACTTCACAGATTTAGTCCAGCACTAGGGTTACTTTAAAACCAAAGCTGTCGGAGAAAATGTTGGATCTATGATATGACTTTGAACCCAGGTCACTAAAATCTTTCCCGACGCAGCATCTTCTTTGGGATTCTTAAGAAAGCTAAACCTGCAAAGACAAATATTATGGCAACAAAAATAAATGTGTGAGTTTTTAACCTTTTCAGGGAAAGTAATTCCTTTATTGGCTGCAGCTAAAACTTCCTACCTTTCTTTCCCTTTTTGTTGTATCTGTGAGTAATTTCTTCAGTCACATTGTTTATAAGAAGTGAAGTTATTCGTAATCATGCCTTAAGAGTATGTACACAAACTGGACATCCTAATAGAGCACTATGTATTAAATTCCTGATTGTTTGACATAAATTCTCTCTTTTTCTTTTACTCAGACAGGAAGCTTCCCATTTATTTACGAATAGGTTAAGACCCTAGTCATGTTCCTAACCATGTTCCTAAGTGCTAACATATATTAAGTAAATTTAGAGCCTCTTCTGCATAGGAAACAAATTAAACTGGTTAAACATGGAGAAAGACTAAATGTAATCTATCTTTTGTCATGTTTATGATATCGGAACGCATCTTATATGAATGTTCCAATTTGGCTGTTACAGCAGATGGGTTGCTTATGATAAACCACAACTACAGACAAAGAATGTGATAGTATAAATCATAAAGAAGATAAATAATGAAATTCTTTGAAATAACATTGGTTAAATATTTAGACATTTGGTTTCTAAGCTTGCTTGCACATACGAAATAGTATTCTCTACTGATGGAAAGAAATGCTCTCAACAATAATCATATTGGGCCAACAAAGTCTGTGGGACTTATTTGCATTTACAGATCTCTTTGGATTTCTATAAAATTTGCATACACAGGGAAGATATTTGTTCTCAGGGGAATAATCCAGTGTGGAAACCTACATTAAAAAGTAAGGACAACCCATGACTGAGCTATTCTTCCTTAGGTCAGGAAACACTGGAGTGCTGTTACTTTCTCCTCTGTGCTTCTTTGCGTAAAAGTACGCAAGTCTGGGGAAAATGTGAAGTCTTGACTTTATCCTCAGCTGGCCTAGCTGAGGTAGGTACCAAACCTCAAAAATATTACCAGGCGGAACTTAGATTTTCCAATTCACAAAAGTCCTAGAAACTTCGTTTCTACCAGTAACTTAAGAAGGAAGATTAGTGTGCAAATCCAGTGAGGGAGACACGCAACAGAGCTTACGATTGCACCAAAGAAAGCAGTCCACTTCTCACAGATTTTGTTTTTACTGGAGGCTTTACACATTTCAAAGGTAGGTGTCAGGTCCAGGCTCCCCTTAGAGAGAGATTAGACTGCATGAGCGCAACCCCCATCGTCTTCACCTAGGTGTTTATAGGAAAATAGGTGAATTGCCCCCAAGAGGTGCCTCTCTTTTTAAACTGATGATCAATTTAAATTGCTGAACAATAGACGGCTAATGTAGGCTAGATGTCTAAGGATGGCGTTTTACGTGGATAAAGACAGAGTTGTTTAATGATTATCTTGGTGTTTCAATTTCAAATACCGTTTGTGTATTTTGCTCAGTCAGGGCCCAAAAGAACAAAGCTTGAGCACTCAGCAGTTAAATAAAGAAATCTTTACATACTGGGTTAGAAAAGAGAGCTAATTGTCTGCCTCGTGAAATAAAAAAAAGATACCTGCCTTAACTTTATTCAGAGAAGGACTACAACTTGTCTTTTCCTGAGTTTTCCACAAGACATGCATCATTTTACACAATTCCTGGTTAGTTCCATTTAATCCCTACAGCAGTGAAAGCAACTGAGGTATTCATTAAACAAAGATATTGATATAGTCACAACGGCATAATTTCTCTGCCCAAATCCTGGCATGAATTACATCTTGAGGATCAAAGGACTGTGATGGCAACCCATATCCAAGTGCACACAGCCAATATTCCCCTCCCAGGAACTGACGCACGACTGAACGCACAGCAATAGGAGCACACGTGGTGCCCCTTCCTCCTAAATTAAAGAACTTGCCTTTTTAAAAGAAGTGATTATGATGAGGGCAGTGGGATTAAGAGAGGATTGGGGCCTTTTGTGCAGGTGGTTTCCCTAATAGGGGACTTTCTAGTAAGAGGAGGCTATATATTCTTCAGGCTCAAAGCTATACTTCTATTAAAACCAATTAATTCATTGAACAGGCTTGTATCGCTTTACAGTGCCTGGGCCTCTGCTTAAAAGAAATCAATTGTATGAGTACAGCTGAGAAATAACCACTATAATAGATGTTTTAGCTCTTGCTTTTACTTTTCTCTGATAGCCCTTAAGGTGGTCAGAGGTAAAAGCTAAAGATGCATTGTAGCCTGAGGGATGATTGAATGAAAAAATGGGGGCTGGGAGCAGAGCTATGCTGATAGACCAATTTCCCACCACTGCAAGCTGGCTCAATTGATTGATGAATCCTTGCTCTGTCAAGAGGCAGCCCTTCAGATTTGATCACATAAATACTCATTCAACTCAAATTCTGCTTGACAAGCCTCAGACAGCTTTGTTCTGTCACAGATATCATTGGAAGGAAAATGCTCCATTAATCATCCTTAATTAACTTTACCATAGTCTGCTGGAACCAATATGTTCCCTGGCTAAATCCCTAAGACTTAGCTAAATTTCTGTAGTTATCAAATACAGAGTTGTTTTTAAAGTTCCTCTCCCTTATTGCTGTTAACTACAGGAAATCTTTCCCTGCTTGTTTTTTAGGAAGTCACTTCCATTGATCAGGATGTGGCTTAATGCTCTGACAGTTTAGCTCCTTTGCCAGAGACACACAATTATACCTATTTCTGATTATAAAAGATTACTGTTAGATCTGTAATAAGTGCTAAGGTGTTTTGCTTCCAAAACACTCAGTTATTTTCAGGCTGCAAGAGGGCCTTGCATACGTAACTAGAAAGGAAAACAAACAAACAACAACAAAAAACCAAAACCCACTGAACAAACGAACCAAACCAACCAACAAAAATCAAAACCAAAACCCCCAAACTTACAGAAAGGGAATAGGAAGAAGAAACACAACGGATTAGTTGGATTTTGTGGACAATTAGAAGTAATAGGTAATATTTCAGGTGCAAAGCAGGTAGAAAGCCTAAAGAAATGCTTGTCAGCCTGAGATGCCACTATCTTATCTCCCTCAGCATTTTTGTTCTGCCAAGGAGCTGGATGAAGCCCTAGGACCACCGTGTTAACATTTTGCCACCAAATAAAGGATCCTCAGATGGCTCCTGCTTTTGATGGGTGTCCTCCATTTATTGGGCTGTTCCTGAAACACACAGAAGTGCATTTACCCCATGGAGTTCCCCCATCCTTGTGTATTGTTACGATGATAATATTTCTTTTGTGTGGACACCTTTTAAATATTTTCTTTTATCATGGTTTGTTCATCAGGAATTTTAAATGTTCTAACACCTTGCTGGATCTGGACCTTTCTGCTCTAGGTGCTGCACAGAGGCAACGGGAGCTACAGACCATGCAAACAGTAAATTCCTTACTCGTTCACTCCTATTGACCATGATACATCCTTAAGAAAGGATTCACTGAAGGAAAGAAAACAACACCGAAACCATTTGATTAAATGGAAACAAGCATAGGAACAATTTCTGTAGTGAAACAAAGCCTTATATTTGCTAATCTTACAAAACCTTACGCACATGAACAAACTTTATTCCTGAAAACTGTATGACTGAAATCTTAGGAGAACATGGGCTATCTATATTGCTAAACATTTATGTGTGAAGCTGAGTACAGGCAATGAAATACAACCTAAATTGTTGAGCAAATTTAATGGTAAAAGCTAATGCTTCTCTCTGTAGATCATATTAAAGAAACATAGTATTTTAAAGTAAACACTGCAGCACAGAGGGGAAAAAGATTGTACTCTGCCCTGGTGTGTGTCAGAAATCTTTTGCTCACTCTGGGGAGAATTCGCTTTATGTTATGCTCTCTACCAACCTTGGACTGTGGTCAATTTAATCAACGCTCCTCCTGACGGCAGCGCTACTCAGTCAAAAATGGAAGTGACCACTTCAAGCTGTGCACTCCGAGAAGCCAGCTGGCTTATTTTAGAATCTTTGGAAACTTGACATGCTAATGTTTTCTTTACAGCACCAAACAGACTAGTTATAAAGGCAGCTTCTCAGGTTATACGACAGAAAAAGGCGGATGCATAAATCAGGGCTACCAAGCCTTTGCACAC
The DNA here is from genome assembly GCA_013399365.1 of Pampusana beccarii. Lineage (NCBI taxonomy): Eukaryota > Metazoa > Chordata > Aves > Columbiformes > Columbidae > Pampusana > Pampusana beccarii. Next base: position 300,738 of record VWYH01009570.1, on the reverse strand, counting down.
CAAAGGATCAAACCAGAGAAGCATCAGCTGGCAGCACGATGACAATGAATTGGCTCCAAAAATGAAAGAAATCTAGGCATAAAATGGGAACATCTTCTACTTTTTTGTCTTGCCCTCAGGGAGAGCTGGAGTCTGAAGAAACAGCCAAACCTGAGAGCTTTTCTACCAGCATAAAACTTTCTGAAGGGTTGGGTTTGCTTTGTCATCAACGCTCCTTTTGACTTCCCTTCCCTCTCGGTTCCTTCTCCTTTCCCCACACATTTGTCTCTACCTCTTGCTCTATTTTCTGTTCTATTTTCTCCTCTTTAACCAACATTTTGCAGAAATTTCTATCCCGCAGCTCACAGGGTTGTGGGTTAGATTTCTCCCTCCACCTTGACACAGAGAAGCTCAGGGAAAGTAGAAGGACAGGATAGGTCTCAGGAGGAATAAGTCTTCCAGCCATAGTGCCAGCCTAATTCTACCTGGAAAACAAGGATAAAGCAGCTTTATCAGCACTAAACTGGGCTTTACTCTTAAAGCAGCTTGCAGGGTGGTGGGAGCCCTAGTGTGATCCTGCTCCTTCTAGCATTTGGATTCATGGTTGTCTTTCTTATTCAATCTCACCTCAAAATACAGCCATGGTATAAACTGATGGACAAAATACATGACTGAAAGAATACTTAGATACAGGATACTAAAAAAATCTCACCTCAAAATACAGCCATGGTATAAACTGATGGTCAAAATATATAACTGAAAGAATACTTAGATACACAATACTAAAGATAAAAAAAAAGTTATATTATCTAGACCTCTATGAGAACATACAGTCCATCTTTAAATCACAAAATGAAATAAACAGGATCAGATGTATAGTGAAAAACCTGTAAATGTCCTTTCTCATTATGGAGGTCAAAGAATACATTAGTTATTTTTAACTAATGTCTTATTCGACCCCATGCAAACTTAAATCAGTTTGGGTCTGACTGATTCAAAGCTGTTCTCTGGTTCCCTGTGCTGCTGTAATAATTGACTAGGCTAGACTTTAGAAAGGTCAAAAAAGCAGCCCCGCTTCATATTATTTCAGCTAATAACTCAGTTCTTAAATCAAAATTTAAGAACTAATCTCTCAAAGCACTATTTTCCTCCCCCTCCATTAAATCCATATGTAATTTCAAATTAAATGATAGATGTCGAAAATCGTTACTTTTTGCTTAATTACTTTTAAGTTATGGGGGGACACAGCGTGAGGGTTTGTTAGAAGATCTAGGATTCTCCAAAAAAACCCTGGAATTAAGAAAATCTAAGAAAATCTCAAAAAATGCAGCAACGACTAAAGAACCTCAGGAAAAACAGCAGGCTACGGACATTTTAAAGGAAAAAATAAGCAGACACATCTCAGTATCTAATACAGGCTCAGAAATGCCTGTGAAGCAGATCTTTTGGGTAGGTGCAGTAGGGCTGATATAGGAAGCTTGACGGCACAGATGAGCTGCGTTAGTCACAACAAACACACTGCGAGCTTCCTTGGAGTGACAGGCAACAAGAGCTTCAAATCAAGCTATCGTCACTCTCTTTAAACACATACATTCCAGGAGGATACCGGCTTATGGCTTACTAAGTGCAAATCTAAAGATTGAGTTATATTAACTGTTTAATATAAAAGTTTGCTTTTAAGTCACTGATTTTTACAAAAGATTCTGATATTAATTAAAAAAAAATCAAAATCCAAGCACTTTAATTTCATTACATTAGTTTGCAATGTTATATTCATTCACAAAAGAAACTAATTCTACGTTCAGCACATTCTTGCTTCGTTCTGCTGTCCTTATCTGACTCCCTTTAACAGAAAATTGGCCTTAATCCCAATGTAGGTCTGCAAGATGAAGATGTTAGGAAGTACAGCAGTGAGAACCCCATGCACATGTAAGAAGGGGATTGCTTTGCCCCATCGGAAGCCACAGATAAACCTCTGCTGACTCCCAGGGATGAAGATGGGAGGAAGTTTGGCCAAGCACATCTGCATGCACATCTGGGGGACCCTTTTGGTACATGTGTGATTGCCCCTCATATCTCCTTTTGTCTCAGTATCATGAAAACAGAGATTTAAAATTGGGCATGGCACAACTGGGTTCTGTAGTCACCCAGTTGGTGTAGCAGTGTTGTTTTTTCCTTCCAGCTCTTCCCTTATTTTCCGCAAAATGCCTTTTCTTCGTCTACTTTCAAACAAATATTTTGTTTAAGACGCCAAATGCTGTCCTTTGACTGCTGTTTATGGGATCCTTATTTGGGGCTGCAATAAACTGCAAGTGGTTTGAGGTTGGCTCTTCAAACTGTAACCGCTGTTGGGTTTTGTGCTGTTTTTTCTGCCGAGGGAGCTTTTTCTTTCCCTCTTCTCTGTGGTCGCTCCGTGCTAGGCTTTTGTTTAGCCTCTCGGCATAGCGTTGTTTATTTGCACTAACAGCACCGGCCATGCTCCCCGTGGACTGTTTGTCCAGTGGCCTGTGGAGCCTCCATGAGTTTATTGTCAACAAGTGGTAGGTGGGATCCAAGTTTTTGTGGTTAAATTGTTTATTGATAATTACCTGTTAATTACTGCTGTTGCCAGCTTCCTATAATTTATGATAATCACTGTTTGGTTTTTTTTTTTCTTTTTCTTAGAAATATATGTGAAGGAGAAGGGATAACAAAGAAGGCAAAAGAAGCAGGAGGTCCCAGTTGTGATCTCTCCTGAGTTTTAAAACTGCATGATTTGATTAATTTAACATAAGAGCAGAGTCTGGCCAGCTCTTGTCAGTGCAACCTGTCAGTACAACGAGGGTGTCACCTCCTTGGGAGCTGCCAGCCAGGGACGGCTCTTCTCCTCCATTCACACAGGGGATGGATTTGGTGTAAGAGCTCAGCTCAAGCACGATTGCTGTGAACTGTGGAAAAACGCAAACACTTCAGAGAGTCTTCCCTTTTTCTTTTTTTTGCTTATAAAGGGCAAAAAGCAGTTCCCACTGTGTCTGAAGAAGGAACAATTTCAGGGTTTTTGTTTTCAAAACATGATTTGGGGGTTTGGGGGGTTGTTTTTTTGTTGTTTGTTTTTGTGGGGTTTTTGGTTTGGTTTGGTTTTTTTTGTTTGGCTTGTTTTTTGGGGTTTTTTTTGTTTGGTTGGTTGGTTGATTGGGGTTTTTTTTGGTGCATTGTTTGGAAGCTGAGGACATCTACGGAATGAGCAAGTGGCTGTTGATGATACGGAGCATGAAAACTGGCACCATCAGCAGCCTTAGAAGGGATGTGGAAAACCAAAAGCAGCCCAACGCCAAGGGGTATCTACAGATGCTTTTTCGCGAATGCGTTACTGCAAACCATTGAACATTGCTGTAGATACAAAACAAATGATCGTGTTTCCGTGTTTTGACAAGTTTACGCTGTTCCCCCTTTTTAGAAGTGTTACAGCTGGGAAGGAACTATGTCTTCATTTCAATACACTTATAGAATTTTTATTCTAGGTGCCTATTTACACTTTTCCTGGCCTAAACAATAGCCCCCCCGTCCCCCCCTTTGCCATATACACATCAGTCACTGCCCGGCACCATCTCTCCTTGTGACTCAGGCTGTGTACAATTGTCCAGGCAACTCACAACAGTTTATCATCATTGTTTGGTATAATAGGAAGCAGAAGTATTTATACCCACCCATGTACCCTACAAGTAAATTTATAAAGGCAACTGTCTGTTTTAATCTATAGCATGGCCAGTGTAAACAGTAATTTGAAGGAATACTCAGATTTATTATGTTACTTGCTTAAAGATCAATGTTTAAAATGGATATATATTGCATTAATCCAAACACACAACAAATCATAAAACTATTTACACGATAAATTTACAATTCCTGCAGACACTTTAATCCTGTTTCTGCTTCCAAGGAGCGCCCTTGTCTGCACACACACACATCCACCCACAAACACACTCACAAAGTACTGTTGTAGCACTAATTAACCCAATTTATAAACTGCCAACTAGACCCGTAACCTCAGCGCATTATACATTTAACCATAAAGATGTGAATTAAAGTCACATTAAGGGGAACAGACAAAAGCAAAGAAATTCAGCATTGGGGCTGACGCGTGATCCTAAACTCAGCCCCGTGGCACATCTGGTGTCACCCTCCGTGAGTCACCAGCATCGCTTGGGGCTTCAATCTCACTCGTCTCACCTTCCTACAGCTAAAGTCATACCCCAAGTTATTTAAACTTCATTTCTGTGGTTTAAAATAATATCCCGTTGACGTGGGATCCAAAACTCCTTCAGAGCTAATAAAATGTCACCCTGCCAAACTGAGACGATACATGCCAACCTTTAGCCTAGTGTGAAATTTTATAACTGAGTTATAAACCCCTCAAAAAACAGGGTTTATAATGGAAAGGCTGACAGATTCTTAACTATACAGTTTCCACTGGGCTTCTGCTTAATATACTGTATTTCTTCTCCTTGAAGATATTAATTTACTTTTTGAAATGTTCATTGCTAAGATTAAGCGTAGGGGTTTGAAATGTGTTCACAGGCAATTTATGCAGGCACACAAATGTACTCTTCTCCAGATGTACAGAATACTAATTTGAAAATGATTTATATAACATGCCATACTGTACATCCATCCCCTGCTCAAAAGGTTTTCCTCTGACACAACACTGGGATCATCTCATATATTAGCCCTCAGATAGCATTAGAAATTCATTGAAAAATTGATGAGAATTTCAGTTGATGGCATGGGCTGGAATGAATTTTGTGATTTTCAGCAAAATTGCCAAGAAGGGCAGAATAGACACAGAAGTGACTCATCAACAAGTGAATACACTGGAAAATTAAAGTCTATACACAGAAAACACCTACTTTTGCAGGAGAACAAGTGACAGGCAGGTTCAGAAATACTGTGAAAAGATACAAAAGTTGCTAAATCCTTAGAATAATCAGTCATTAACCCAATAACTTAGTATTTGATTATGTGGACATACAACGACCACCTTATTTTGACAGTAGCCCTGGCTGCCAATTACAGAAGAATGGAAAGATCAGCCAAAATGTAGTAACAGATCTGACAGCTGGCATTAAAATGAGCTTCTTACAGACTTACACATCACTCAGCAAGTGATTCTGTACCAACAAATACCCTTTCAAGCAATTAAAAATACTCTTAAAATACATTTCCACTGTTACATCTCTATTACAAGGTCACTTTTCATTTCCTCACTTGGTCCCCAGCTACTCCACATGTAGATGGTTGGGTCTTGCTTGGATATATGATATGTACACATCAATGATTTGCCTGCCCAATATAACAAGCAAAAAAAAAAAAAGCATATTCTTGAAAACAATGTATCTCAACATTTTCAAAGGAAAAATCTTTGCTTTGAAGCAACATGAATTTCTATATTCATTATAAATACAGGAGTATAAAATGCATCAGTGATGAGAAAACGCACTTGCCTTTGAAGGGTGAAGGCACGGGAGAGGGAAGCAGGTTTCTCTTTATTTTTGACCACAGTAAAATTTTCTGGGCTTTGCAGCCCCGCTCAATCTCATGTGGCCTCTTGGAGCACCATAAGAGAAATAGCACCCGACACCTGAAGGCTTATTCAACAGTCACAGGAGATGAGAGAGAGAATTTATAGATACGGTGAGTGAGATTTCTCATAGAATATAGACTGCTTCATCTCTACCTCAATTTTATCAAAAATATACTGACAGTCAGGGCGAGTGGTTCCCACATGAGACACAGAAAGCCAAATACGTGGACGATAAACACATGACCCTAAAAGCTTTTCAGCTGTGCACAAACCCACTAATATTGTCTATATAACATACTTGATTTGGGGGAATGTCTTTCATTTCTGCAGAAGTATTTTAGCGCTTTATGCTGTTTCATATGTCATCTTCATTATTATTTAATCCCAGCTTTGTTGCTACCTATAGAGTTGATAAAGGGTAGATATAGGAGATCTTTTTTCTCTGAAATTATTTAAACCAGGTTGGAATGATCCTGGAATAGGTTCTACGTGGGACTTTTAAAATTACATCTTATTTAATAGAGCTGGCCTAGGTTTCAGCGGACGGTAGTAAAGAACAAACAGTGGGCCTGGCTCTGCTCCTACGGAGCTCAAAGCGGTTATGCTACACTGATAAAGCCTCATCCTGTATCAATGACTGTAGCTCTACTGAGGCCATGAAAATAATTATTAAATCAATGATATATCTCGTAAAGGTCTGATTCACAGTATTTAACAGCAGAGAGATCACAAGCTACCTTTATTTTTCACCGTAAAGATTTTCAAGCATTGCTAAACAGCTGACTGCAAACACAGAATTCGGTATCTTTGTTAAAGAGTTGAATGTAATTATGATTTTAGAAAAGATACTTGATATATCCAGCGGATGAAATTCCATAATTTGTTCTGTCAACTGGGACAACTTCAGTAGAAAACTATTTCATCTGCCCCTGCTTGAGATGATATATTTTATTTGAAATAATTTCCTCGGCCTGTGTCTGGAGGGTGAAAACTGACTTGTTCTTATTTATCTTTCTTTTGGGGCTACATGAATTTCAGACTCACTAAAGTGAGCAACTGATAGCAGTTAAGCCAGGCAGAGCGTTGGCAGGTGAGTCGGGAGCTTCCATTCTGCTGCCGATGTGTCTCCACTGCAGCCCCCAATACCTCTATATTCTAGGGAATAGCCAGCCTTTAACAGGCACTGCCACTTTTAAAATACCAATAACTGTGATCTATGACTTGGGTTTCCTATGGAATGGCAACTAGATTAGTTTCAAAACTACTTCTCCCCTACCTGCATTAAGGGTTTGTCAAATACCCGTTGCTGCAATATGCAAATGCTAATTCAGACTTGATCCGCAAGGATGGGCACTGAAAATCGGGGTGCCCGTGTGGTGGTAGGGCTCTGAGGGACAGCGAGGGAGTTGGAGATGTGCTTTGATTTAAACAACAGCTGGGAACAATGCAGCAGCCCCAAACAACAACAGCAACAACCAGCAATGGAAAGAATGACTCATTTAACACTGAGATACTGCACCTCCCATAACCTAACGAGGCACCAAAACATGCCTAAAAAGGAGATGGAAACACAGCTTTCCAAAACTACCACTCGTGTTGGCACATCTGTAGGTACTGCAAAGCATTTCAGTTTAAGTCTGCCCTATAGTTCCTCCAGCAAGAGCTAAAGAGAAGGTTGAGCTTGTTTTCGTGCTGGGACAGCTGAGCCCAGCCTCACGGATGCTGCTGAGTACAGTGGGGATCATTTTCCAGCAGCCACTAGATTTAGCCTTACATAGCATCCTATAGTTTAAACAAAATATTACGTTACAGTTACAAACATACAAAAGTTTCAACTGCACTGGAAACACCGCTGTGGCTTTATAGCAGCATCCCAAAGACACAGTTACAGCTTGTGCTCGTGCAACACAGCCACAGGTTGCAGAGCCCAAAGATCCTTTTTTTACATTGGCTCTGATTTTGGAGGTTCTCACTGCATTGAATATTTATGCCATGCTCTTCCTCACAGCCCAGCTTCTCAGAGAATAAGGAATGAGTAAGATAATGTTTATCCCCTATGAATCATAAACTATCAATTTTCAGTGCAACCAATCATCTCTCATCCGCAGCCTCCTAGGAACAGATTTTATAGAGTTCGTGAAACCAAAGGTTGTTACGAATACTAAGGCAGAGATGAATCAGTTAGGAAGAACCCATTAAACGTGAATCCATGGAAATCCTCCTTTTTTTTTGTTAAATATTCTTACAATAAATGCTACAGTGTGACTTGCAATTTCCTCAAGTTCCTTTTCTCAGAACAATGATGTTTGGCAGCTGCTCAAACTGCTTCAGTGAACTTTGCAAAATAGAACACAATTTAGTTTCCCTTTAAGACTTCGTTGCTAAAGTTATGCTCATTGATTTCCAGGCTCATAATTAAAATTCCTCATTAAACATGCTTGACAGCTGAATGTGATTCCTTTTACCTGCTACTGCTACCTTTTTTTTTCCTTGTGATACCATTTCATTACAAAAGAACAATAGATTTCCTTTCAAGGTAATATAAGGGCAAGGTGAGTAATGTGCTTTCTATCCTACAGAAGGCCTAATATTGTTAATTTGCTAAATCAATTAAAATAAACCACTTTGGAGAACGATGCAAGTCTTGCATATGGATCACATCAGCCATAATGTGCAGGAGTTCAAAGGCTGGCATTTCGCCCCAGTTGGCACCTAACAGTTTACTCCGATCCAGGGAATTTGGCTCTTGATTTCAAACAAATGCATCCTGAAGGCTTAAGGCCAGAAGTGGCTCCATGTGATTTATGTCTGATACTTTCTCATAACACAAAACCTAAAAAGCTAAAAAAAAAAAAAAACAAAACTTATTACGAGGCATTTGCTGCAATGTACATGTAAATACAGAATTACTCAGTTGCCCCATGCACTTTGTGTTGTTTAACATGAGCTCTTCCTCTGCGTGGTTGTTTAATTCCTTAAAATTTCTCCTCCTCCTGCCAGTTCCGACAATGCCAGATGACAATGACCTGTTTGCAAGTGGTTTTGCTTTCCAGGCCAGGCTCATACCCAAACATAACACCCAGCTTTCCCAGTAGGAGATGTTTGCCCCAAAATATGCATTCTGGAGCTGGTACTGGCGGCACTGGAAACACCCTGCAGAGCCCCAGCTGTGGAAACAGCTGGAGGACCAGGAGAACCTCACATTAGCTCTCAGCCCAGCATCAGCCCCATATTCTGCCGACCACCACAGGAGGGGGAAGCCTGTTGGTGAATGGGTGGATTTCCCCAGGAGCCGAGGGGTGTTTATGGACCTGACCTTGGCAGGGGTTGATTTCAAGTGTCTTCAGAGCACCCCAGGATTCCTTAGGCTCAGACGCTTAGCGGAGAAGCAGAAACTCTTTTTCCAACCATAAAATCAGCTATGGGATTGGTTTAAAATGACAAATGTAAATTTACAGGCACTGTTAAAACATTAAGTGCTGCCTAATATGCCAGGTTCCTGGTGCAAAACATATCGTCAGAGCTGATTTAGAAACGAAAATGGGGAGTAGATCACTGCTTACAGAACAACTAATTGTTCTGTACTTTAAGGGGGCAATTAAATCACATCCATGGCTTTCCAAACTCTAACTTGCATACAGTGAGCCAGTTTCCATATCACTGGAGCACTAGGTAATTAGCAACATATTGCGATGCAGAAATGCAATCCAGGGTCTTTTAATGAAAAACTAGTAAATAAGTTGTATAAGTGTGTGCTGCTGGTCCCCAAAGTCAGTAAAGCCCAGCACTGCACAGATCTGCTCTCATGCACATAAACATAATGCTTGTTTATAGCAGTGCCCAGTGACAGTTAAGGTGCTGTCAGCATTTTCATTACAAACCCTATTTTTCTATGGTTTATAACTCCGATTTTTTTTTTCCCCACAAAAAATGTGGATGCAGTGCTTATGGACCTGATAGTGTGAATATTTTAAGCCACTCTAAGGTGAAATTTGGTACCACAGGCTGTGAATGTGAAAGTTAAGGATATTCATTCTGAAAGGGGTTGCAGAAATAAAAGCTTAAAATGAAACGACAAATGAGCATTTGAATACACCAGTTTTATGAGAGATATTGCTATTTTTGGGGGGTCACAGATGTGGTCTGTGAGGAGTTTTCTCCGAAAACTTTTGTGCACTAAAAAGATTTCTGGAATGCCTAAATGAAAAGATACAATTGCTCTTGCTACTGGAGAAGTACAGACATTATATACCAGATAGGAAAAAAAAACAACATTTCAAGGATTTCTAGCATAAATACTATCAAAATTCTGATGGATTTCAAGAAGGCTGGGACCTCACTCACAGATCAAGATTTAAGCGTTACACACCACAGAAGACAGACGGGCTGGAGTGTTGGCAGCGTTTGCAGTGCAGGCCCACCCCAGCAACACGACTCTTTAGGGCCAGGTGTGGGCAGGACCAAGGCAGGTAGGGGGTAGGCTCAAGGTAAAAGAGCACAATGACCTGGACCTCTCCCTGGGATGTTCATTTCCAAAGGACATTCTGTAACTCTTGGACCTTCTGGAGGCAGAGACAGCTGCCCTCAGGGAGGTGATGAGGAGCAAACATGAAAAGTAGATGCTAAGAGCTGCACAGGAACTGCTGGGACAGCAGACAGAAGAGATGGAGGGATGGGATCACTACGGTGCTGCTGAACCAGAGCCACCCCAAAGGATGCCAGAGAAAGGAATGTTGCCCCTTATTCCACAACGACTGAGAGACCATCAGGTCTCTTATTTCAGAGCGTGTTTAGCTATTTGCCTGTGTCTAATGTGGGTGATCCTGCAGTATATCAGGGAAGACACAGGACATATCCCATGTCTCCGGTCTTTGTTTTTTTTTTCTGGAAAGGAAATCTGGCTGCGTGGTCCCCTGGGAGCCATGGGATGCTCCACTGGAGACCTGATAACCACAGGACGAGGACCTTTGCCATTCATTGATGTTGGCTGGAAGGAAAGCTAGCCTTACAAGAGGCACCTTAAGCTGTGTGACCAGCAAGACACTTATTCCAACTTCCTTGATGGATGAACTCACCAGCAGCCCCAGCACATGCTGGTGGAACGAGCCTGGGCTTGCCTCCCTTCAGGAACACAGAAGGCTGCAAGTGACCAAGAGAAGCTTTAACATTTTAAAAACAAATTCCCTCTTCCAAGCAGTGTGTTTGCTAAATAACCACCCAAATCTGTGTGTCGTTTTGAGTGAAGGTGGTGTAGAAGCCCTTGGGTCAGGACTGTTTGAGCTGTGGACCCGTGCTGCACCAGTTGTGTGCTCACCCACATGTTATAGATAGGAAACAACAGAAAGTGAAGGAAGAGTGGGAAGGCTCAGAGGGGCTCAGAAACCATCTCATTCTCCAGGCTCCAAACTCCTCAGATTTTTTTTTGCCATAGAAAAATATATTTCAGAAGAACAAAATGTGAAGTGGAGCAGGAAGAGGAGAAGCAAAGGAGGTGGATGAATCTTCGCAGGCTCATCTCTGACTATTCCTGAGCATTATTCATTTCCTGGAGCTGTGTCCATGGGAAATGATACAGTCACTACTCTTCAAAATATCCAAATGTACGACACATGAGGGAGTTCTCTCTGTTACGACATCATTCGCATTTTTGAACTCTATATCATTCTTATGCTTTAGGAGATTCTCCTCCCAAAGTAAACAAATTTTGGTGGGGCTCAGTGGAAATCTTTTGTGGCAGACAAAGTGATTTAAAAAAAACGGACATTTGGGAAGAAAAACCTAGACTTTGGAACAGGCCCACATCAATCAAATGAACATAATATATTTTAAATTTCTATGGCCTCAATATCTTGTCATTGGCAGGAGGGAAATGCAATTTATGAAGGTGAGCCTTGGTACCCAAAGCCTTCATTAAAACCTCTCAGTTCCTGGAAACATCTGGATGTATTTTATGCAACTGAACCACACACATGAGAGTGAACCAAAGTCCACGTTTATTTGCACCAAATCCAGGACTCATGGTGGTTCTCAACAGGATCTTCAGACCTCCTCTCCATGGGATGCTCTGCTCTCAGTACCCTCTAGATACCATTTTCCTATTTGTTATCCACCTATTTGTTTCATTTTCTTCTTGCTTCCAGAACCCATGTACATTCCAGAAGATCTTAAATGCCTCTCCCAGTGCAACTGGCAAACATTGAGGCTTTTAAGGGGTGTTACTGTAGAAGTACATGGGACATATGCTGGTCTAGGGGCCAAAAACAGAGCACGAGGAACATGGAAAACCTCTGCAGTGGGACAGGCAGGGGAATACATCAACTTTGGAAAAATTCTCCTTCTCTCATCCATTTCTGTGCCTCAAATACAAAGATACGTTCGTTCATAGTCCTAAGGCATAAATAAATTAAACAGTGCAGATTATATCTAGAGAGAATCGAAGGTGAATTTGATACACAAGCATTTACTAAAGAAAATCTCAGAGAGGTGGCAAACACAACCATAGGCAAAGATTTTAGATTAATTTCAAAGCAGCTCTGTCCTAGAAAGTAATTGGAAACATACCCAGCTCTTACAGCCGTATAGAAGCCTTGCCATTCCTATGTGAGACAACCCCAAAACACTCCATATGGGATCCTGACCACTCACATGACTTTTAATACACACATGATGGCACTAAAATGGCCTATTAGATTTAGAGTGTCATTAACCTTCCAAAATAAAATGAGAGTCTGCTTGACAAAGGAAAAAGGAGGAGAAAAAAAAAGAGAACAAGTGGAGAAAAAAAGAAAAGAAAAATGAGAACAAGACAATAAAAGAGGAAAAAAAGGAGAAAAGGAGAGAGAAAGAGAGAAAGAGAGAGAGAGAGAGAGAAAGAGAGAGAGAGAGAGAGAAAGAGAGAGAGAGAGAGAGAAAGAGAGAAAGAGAGAAAGAGAAGGATATAATAAAAAAGTAGTCTAACTGCCACTGGGTTTTGGGTAACCAGTCCGTGAGGAAATGCTGACAGGGGTCACTGTGGCATAATCTTTCATTCAGCCCCAAAGCTGTCACATCCTCCCCAGATGTCTGAAACATAGATATAAATTTTCATTATCCAGCAGAAAAGGGGCAGAGGTACATATAATGATTTTTTTACCAATCAAATTATAGTTCATTGCCAGATTATGTGTAAACACTAATTTTGTGAAGTTTTCCTGTGGTCATTTATCTACACCCACATTTAGTAGCACTGCTGAAGCTTTAAAAAAAAAGGAAGGTTTTTCAAATTACATTATTGTCTTCATAATCAAGTTTAAGACACATAAAAGCTAAATAAAAAATTAATGGTATTATGGAGGAACTGTGTCTTACTCAACAAAACCGTGAGATTGCAACATCTTTTTAATAAAGGCAGAAAGGATGCACCCCACTGAAAGGACCAGAAAAACATTTGTGGTGGTGTGTAAAACTCATCTGAGGTCTGTCATATGATTCTTTAAAATCTCAGTATTTTTCCCAAGTGGATTGCTCCCTAGTCTCCAGCACAGGGTGATGCTGGGGTGCAGCTGAGCGTCTTCTTGGGAGCTCTTCAGAGCCTGGTCACCACCGGCCAAAGGCTCCAGGGGACGTTCCAGCCCTCGCCAAGAGCAAAGTGAGATGTCTGCTGACTGAACCAAGGCAAACTAACTGTTTACAAGTGAAGATGGTAATATACTTGTTAAAAAAAGAGAAACTGGGTTCTGTCATGGTATTTTATGACGCTTCAAGACAAAGCCAACTGAGAATTAGAAATAACCAGCTCTCCTAAATCCTAGGGTTTTTAAGACCAGTGTCTTCATGACCACCCTGGTGACAATATCCACTGGTTAACTTGATAGTCTAAACAGGTAAAATACTCCCTACAGGTGAGTGCTTTGCAGCAATGTAGAAACATACACTTTGCTCTCTAGTCTTGCTCTCTTTTCAAAAAAACTGAAGTAATAGTTCTGGCAGTGACTTAATGCGCAAAATGAGGGTAAGTCACAAGAATGCCGTGTTTCCTTCTTCCTTGTACACAAAACAATGATATTCATATTTCTTCATGCAAGACAATGACACTGATACTTCTTTATGTCACATGGAAGTTGCGAGGCAGGATCCCTGAAATATCTCTGTAAAAGTCTGGTATGCTCAGAAATGCAAAGCCTACAGCATTATCTTGTTTATTATCTTGCTTTGGGACTGAACCAAATGTTCTGCAAGTCTGGATCACTGTCACCCTGTTACGATGAAAGAAGTGCCTTTGGTTATGAACTACTCCGGAGACACCAGATTAGAGTTCAAAGGCTATTTCTTGCATTAGCGGTAAATGCAGGAATTCTGAAGCAAAGTGATATACTTAGTGTGAGCTTTTGCATATCACTTTGCTATTTTACTCCACAACCGTTTTGCAGTAGTTGGAGCTACTGTTTGAAGCTGAGCTCTCTATGAGTTGAAAGTTTGGGGCAAGTTTATTGGACACACCAGATTTTTTTTCTATTAACCATCAGCAAACACTTTGTATATGTCATAAGCCTCCTGCTCCCTTCCAAGAGACTGGCCTTTGATAGGAGGAGGAAGAAAAACATGACTATTATAGATTTAATACATCCCCCGGAAGAAGTGAAGCCTGCCCAACTCCAATTTTAAACAAGGGATACTGAGAAAAAAAAAAATCAATATTCTCATTTAATCTGAGAAATTCCACTTGGAGAGAGAGTTTTATGGATGTTGAGAGCCAGATTTCCTGCTATAACACTCTGGCAGTGGATTTCTCCTATCTTGGACTCGAGCAAAGCTGACGGAGCCAGCTTGGCCACCTCCTTGCAATGGTGCTCCCCACTCTCCCACAAGAAAGTACCACATCAAAAGCTGCCCCAGCCGGAGAACATCAGGAAATGCATTTGGGCAAGAGGCGTCTAAGCAACCCCACCCCCAGATCACACTCCCTGCGTCCAGAGACCTCTGTCTTGGGCCTACGATTTTATTAAAAAAATCCCATGACAAATTCCTGCCTTTGGTACTTTGCAACCAGTGCACAAAATGATGCTGGGTCTGCTTTAAATAAAAACAAAAGTTGTAGCAGATAGGATCTCTGATACATATTGGGTTGCTTTTCTCATCTGAGATTCTTTCTCAAACAGCTAAAAACAATTAGGATAAATGAGTAGATATAAAGGTCAGCAGTACAAACAATTCTGGGAAAGCCAGATAGCTCACTGGATAGTTCCTTTACTTCCGTCACCGCAGAATGAACAGATACAAGTCCAAACGCACTCCCAGCAATCTGATTAGAAAGATATTCAGAGCTCCTAAATAGCTTTTGTGGTTTCATCTTTTTTTTTTTCCCTAGCTGAGTTGCCTCTACGCTGCCAATCCACCACAGATTTGGCAAGGGTGAGGATTTGCTGTAGCAGAAATGCTCAGGGTGTTTTTGCCATCTTACGGCGGATGGTGCCGGAGCCCATGTGGGAACACCAACATGTGGCATTCTGGCACGTGAATGCCATTCCTTACGACTATTAGTCATCCGCGTAATGTCTAATGACATCACTCTGGAAGGAAATAGAACAAGAGAAAAATCGATGGACAGCAGATACCTACCTATTATGAACTATAATTGTGCATTTACCAGTCTGCCAAGCCATAAATCTAGTAGTTTAAAACCCATTTTAGCATACATTCATATACGTTAGGAGGCTATTAACACAGGGGTGAATTATAGCAAACAGGCTTCTAAGCAGAGTCAGGATACGTATTTTTTTAAATAATTATAGCGTTCAGCACTGTAGTTAAGACTCAGAAGGGTTTTGTATTCCACCAGCTTTTATCCTTAACCAGTTGCAATGGCAACAGATACATCGTCTCAGATTGCAACTTTCCATCCATGAACTCGTTCTTCATATGAAGTATTGATCATGGGGGGCAATCTGCAAGTCCCTCACTAGCAAAAACTAGGAAATAATTATTGTATGGGATTAGGGCCAGACTCAGTTCTCAGAGAAATGAGTGCAAACCCTTTCACTGCTTTTATTTTGTGTTAGATTAAACCACTTAAAATTCCCAACTCAGAAACACAGAGGTTAGAAAAGCCTGAATTAGGCCTCCAGAGATGTATGGAAGAGTGTTTGCCCTGGCCAACAGGCAGCCTTAATAATTCAGGCTGATGAAGGCAAGAGCTGCTACAAACAGCAGATTACACACCAACAGTTTATTAACAATTGTGAAAGTACTTCTGCTGTGGTAGCTCAGAAAAAAAAATCCCTTTTTCTCATAGCAGTGGTCTGTCATATAAGGATTCCTTAATAGGTTCTGTATGAGCAAATAATAACGATTTTTGGTAAAAAAAAATTGATTTTTTTAAAGCATTCATTAAGATGAGGATTTCACGGGAAATAGGTTTTAAAACACCCGAAGAATTTACTAATGACAGAGAACAGATACCCACAGAAATTAGCACATGTTCATAATACCAACCAGAAAAGAAAAAGTAGTAGTAGTGCAGGAAAAACTCAACTTTAAATTTAATATTGTATCCCTCATTCACCCGGTTGAGTCTACCATAAATACCAAAGAGCTTTGGACAGCATATAGAGAGTGCTGCTTACGTGTGCAGCTTTCAGTTCTCATTGAACTGGTAGATTTGACTTTATTCCTATAAAACATAAGTTGCAATTCCTAAATACGTTAGTATTGATACAGAGAAATATATATATATATATATAAAATATATCAATATATATTGATATAGAGAAATACAAAACTGTCCTCTTCCGTTTCCCTCAGACTGCAGCCCATAGTCACCATCTTCAAAATCCCTTAAACAATAAATGCATACTCTAGAAAATCTTCTGCCAAAATAACACGTTGTGTTTGGGTTTGTTTGTTTGTTTGTTTTCTGGATAACATAATGAAGTGCTTTAACTCAGAACAAAGATAATTTAACACCTCAGAGATACATTTTGGCTTCTGCACAATAATAACCTCTGATTTAATCAATTTTCAGTCAGATAACTAAAAATTAGAAAGAAATTCCAAAAGTTCAAGATTATTTTAGTAGACTACTTTTGCATATATTAAAAAAAGAAACTGCACTCGCTAATTTTGTCAGTGGTATCAGTTCTTCCAGCTGCTCATGAAAAGGTGGTAATCAACCGTCTCACAGACGAAATTACTTCAAAAACTCTATTACACTTTTAAAGACATCTAGGATAATAAATAAGTGAAACTTATCAATTAATTATGGAACGGAAAGGATATCTCATAAATATGTGAATATCAAGGAAAAAAGTGGTGAGGAAAAAACTGAAATTTCAGCAGATGTTGCTCTGGTCCTTCAGAGGGGGAGGTACCAGTTAAAGTGTTACAGCAGGTGTCACAAAAGCAGGTATTCATACAGAACATAATATTTATCTTTATTGCAGCGTTCTTTTTATGCAGGGTAGAAAAAGAAGAGAAAAAGTGCTATAAATTTCACTGCTGCTGGAAGCAAGTATCTTGGTTCTTGTGACACCCACTCTACTTTTCTGTTATTATATGGTCTTCCCCTTCACACCACAGGACGGATCGTGCAGCCTCCCTGCACACGCAGTCTCTTCCTCCCAAATACTTATCGCAGATTAATGATGTGGTGCGGAGCCCATGGCTGACAACATGTGCATGAACTCAGTTTCCACATGGTTAACCAGAATATGAATGCTTGCTTTTGGGGCCAACTGTTTAATGGCAATAAATATTTACTTGCAGTATGTGAATTCCTAAGGTCATTTTGCAGCTCTAGCAGTTGCATTGCTGGGTTAGTCTTGATCTTACAGATGGTTCTTTGTAAAAGACATCATCTAGTTTTTAAGTCTTACTTTTTCATTAAAGTGTATCGGGAAGAGTTTTTAATTAGGCATGTTGAGCCCCTGCAGCAGCATTTTTTAAAATTGTAGAATCAAAGAAAGGTTTGGGTTGGAAGGAGCCTTAAAGATCATCTAGTTCCAACCCCCCTGCCATGGGCAGGGACACCTCCCACTAGACCAGGTTGCTCAAAGCCCCATCCAAGCTGATCTTGAACATTTCTAGGGACAGGTCACCCACAATGTCTCTGGGCAGCCTGTGCCAGTGCCTTACCACCCTCGTGGTGAAGAATTTCTTGTTATTTCTAATCTAAATCTACCCTCTTTTCACTTTAAAGCCATTACCCCTTGTCCTGTTACTACATACCCTTGAAGAATATCCCTCTCCAACTTTCTTGTAGGTCCCTTTTAGGTACTAGAAGGTTGCTATAAGGTCTCTCTGGAGCCTTCTCTTCTCCAGGCTAAACCTCAGCTTTCTCAACCTTCCCTCATATGAGAGGTGCTACAGTCCTCTGATCATCTTCACGGCCCAAAGAGACCAAACTTATTCAGAACCCTAAATATAAGTGTAGGAGTCTAACTTAAGACATCAATTTTAAAAACTTCATTGCATTTCCTAACAGTTCTTATTGTCTTTTTCCCAAAACTGAATCCCACGCTGAACGTTTTCATAGGTTTTCGGTTCCTGACTCAAGCAGGAAAATCTCCAGGATTACTCCAGCACCTGCTCACATCAGCAACCATATCTGCATCCTAGGGAGGTGACACCTCTGCTATCATGCCACGTCAAGGCTGTTTCACAGCTGTAAGATATTTGGAAAGTGTAATCGATATCTTTGTAATAAACCAGCTCCAGTCCTCAAGGCTGCTATTTGCTCTCTTTCCGAAGCACGCTAGGAGCAAACCACAACAAGCATTTTCTTGGGAGCCAGTTTTAGCAGCTGGAAGACTGATCCTGCAGGACCTGGAGACGTGAGACAACCTAAACATTGTAGGATGGAGCAAAATGCCAGAAGTGGAGCTGGGACTAGGAGAAATGTCTTCTGTAAATAGGCAGTAGAAACGATTTATGAAAACCTTGGCATGTGCTCTGCCACTATTGAACTGCTCCTGACAGAAGAGTTTTATAATTATGTAAACATAGAACTAAAGAGTTTGATCCAAATTCCAGTGAAAGACTCTTGTTGACTCCAGTGGCCCTTAGATTAGCTCCAAAACTAAGAGACAGCAAATTCCTGGGAGATGAGCAGCATCACCTCCAGCACGCAGGCATTCCCAGGTTGTGCGATACTACTGCTATTCTTATGTTACTGAAATTAGAAAATAAACGCACCAATGTGATATATAATATTTCCAGTAGATTAAAAATACAAATTACAACTTATTCCAGCCTTTTACAACTGCCAAGCTGGAATACGGTTTTAAATTTTCCTCTAAGTCCCTCAAACTGATTCCAATCCTTTCTAGCTTTTCTACAAAGCCCTTAAGTGCAGGTAAATTTTTAACAAGCTCTCAACCTTTTGGCACCTTCTGTTTCTTTTCAGATCATGTTGATATTTTCTGGCCTGCTTTCTGTAGTGGTGTGCAAGTTTTCATATTCCGAGTTGCAAATAATCACACTCTATGGTCCCAGATTTGTCTTCCACATTCCAGTTGGGATGAGATGGGCCAAATAATTTCCTGTTTTCTAAATACAAATGATAAATGCCCATATTTGACATAGCTTTCTGTAGTTTTCACGATGGAAACTTTCCTGATGCTGCTTCTCAGTGCATGATATATAAAGTGCTGTGTTTTACTGTGTGAGTATCTCAATGTTCTGCTTCAATGGACAGCATTTTTTTCTCTTTTTTTTTTTTTCTTTTTCTTTATTCTAGACAGTCAAAGTAGTTTGCCAGTTGGAGGATTTAATATCCTAATAGAGGGCAGGAAGCAAGTAAAGCTATGTGACAGAGCAGACACTGCTTGCAGTCCAAGCATCATGAAGGACAATAATTATCACTCCACAGGGAGTGATTAGGCCCACTGAAGCTTGAGTGATTACCCTTTTCTTTGCTGACCCTATAATCAGACCTGGATCTCTAAAGTTGCTTGCAACCTTTAGAAGACAAAATCTTAAGGAAAGCACAAGTTTTCACACAGCATATGCATGATCAGACAACTCCAGATATCTGCTGGAGAGGCTTTTTTAATATTGTAGGTATATTATTCAGTTGCTACTATCTGTGCAAACCCCTCTAAATAATTAGTAGGATGAAAAGAGAGTAATGGAACAGGACAGAGCAGCAGTCAATGCTAATAAAAAGTCATTATTTACCAGCAATACCACAGCTCGCACGGGTTTTTCTCATGTCCAAAAGAAGAGAATGGCACTATCTTAGGCAACAGACTTGCCAAAATATTTTAAAAACTCTAGGGATTTTCACTAGAAGTCAGTGCAGTGAACAGGCCAAAGCATACTAATAAAAACGAGAAAAGTAATCAAAATAACATCTCAGCTTACAAGAAACCATAAGACAGGCCAGCTTACTTTCAGGATCTTTTGTTCCTATAATACCAATTATTTGTTCAACAATGTAAGATAAGAATTGAGAAGACAATTGTTCAGGGGAAGTCAAAATGTTCCCATTCACCAATTTCTTTAGTCAATGCATCGAGGGAAAAGCGTAGCCCGCAGCATAGATAAACTGAATTGGGTTTACCACTTACCCTTACCTCACATCCTTCTGACAGTAAATCTAGAGTGAGCAGATAAGATTATAACCCATCTGCTCCATTTTAGAGTGACAGGTGTGTAACTTTCCAAAGCCAAAAAGCAAAAGCTCTCACTCAGCTCAAAGGCTGGCAGGGCTATGTTTATGATACCTCTTTTTTTTCACCCAAAGGATACAGACAGTATTTTAGCTGCCCTGCAAAGTCCTAGTTTTTAACCCTAAAAAGAGTATACTGAGATAAAGATGAAAGTGTATGAGGCATTGAATGGACTTGGAAGATAAGTTCGTCGATTATCTGTAACATCAGAATGGGCTTTATGCAGCCTGTGAGCAACACCCTTCAGTCTTTCGGTATCTGCTTGAAACAACGCTGGAATCGTGATCTTAGAGCCCATTAGTCTGCAAGTTTGGGCTCAAATACTCCTCTGCCAAGATGAGAAGAAAGAGTTGGGAGGGAACATAACGTTTGTCCAATTTGAAATACTTGACAAGTTAGACCTGGGCGGGGGAGATGTTTCAGGTTGGGATGCCGTTACCAGTATTTCTACTGACTCCAGAGAGACTCAGATCATGGCTTTCAACCCCAATTTCTGAGAGATCCTCTGGCAAATAATCACATTTTCTAGTCTCAGTCAAATACGTGTAGGAAGGAAGACAAGAAGCATTTGCCTGATGTCTTACTTAGAGTCTAAGTGATAGCCAGAGAGAATGAGAAAGAAAATCTGTTTGGATGAAAAAAATCTCAGCTCTGTTTAGGTGAGGAACAAAATGTGCTACTGTTTCATTCTTCTTTTTTCATTCGCTCTGTTATCATATTGCTGGCAGTATTTTTCATTTCAACCTGCCTGCCATATGTGCACATGCTTTCTGTGCTACTAATTGCTTCTTTTTGACAATATCATCTATACGTGCACACCATATTGCCATTTTTATCACTCTAAGCCTATTAATGGCCAGACTTATAGTTCCCAAAGGAATTAATATTAACCAGCTCTCTAAATATTGTTCATGTCTTTCAAAAACTCCTGTCTTTTAGAGCCCTGACTCTGGTTGTGTGTAATTGGGCTGCTGTATTTCATCCTCTGGGGCCTGGAGTCTTAACTTTTGAAAGTGTAGCTCAACAAAATTTATGAGAGTAATATTAATACCCAGGAAAGGCAAAAACTTAGGAAAAGTAAACAACCCTTTGGTCGTAACTGTTTGCTTACCTAGGGTCAAAATCTGCCCTCAGATATACATGTGCAAGTTCAGCGGGTCCCATACATAGAGATTTCTGTGGAAAGAATTTGGCCTTAGATGACTTCAGAGGTTTCTTTGTCGGTCCCATTTCCCAGAGAACACTGAACACTCCTACATGTATACACCAAGTTATACTTTTCTGCTAGAAAGAAAACAGTTGTAAGGAGATACTCATTTACCAGCGCTCAGAGAGCATGACAGAATTTTGATGAGGAATTTTATACCTCTACTTAGGCTAAAAAAAATAAATGATATTAACATGCCACTCAACAAACTGTCTCCACATTGCTGGGAACCATGCAAGGCAGATAACAAATGTGCAGCAAATGAAAACAGTGATGTAATTCACTGTCATTCCTAACAAGACAACCACTCTCAGAGTAAGTAACACTCCATGTAATTTGGAGCAGGGGAACACCAGCCAGCAGATGACTGTGTTCCCATTGAACAAACATGGAATTAATATCATCTAAATATTTTAAACTAATTTCATCCTATACCTCTGTGCTGGGAGGCAGAGAGGAAGGATTTAAGATGTCGTGCATGTCATTGTGGTCCTCGATGAAGAATGTAGATGGGTAAAGCATATTGGCTTTGTCCGCCCCAACTTGGTGTTGGGCCACTGCTCAAAGGAGTAGATTAGTCCTACATAGATGTTGAAGACCTCAACACTGTAGCACCTAAATCCTTCTACAGATCTGGGTTTAAATCAAAGACCAACTGACGGCTGCTTACAGTTTTGATCCTGTTTTTTGCTCTTAATCAGCATAAGTGTCAAATTTCTAGGAAGACTGCGAGTAGCCATGGTTTGTCATCAAGATTCAATCTCTCTCATCAAGCACACATTCCATGTTTCACCTTTTCTGAGGGGGGTTGGAAAGCTGGACAAACACCAGGAGGTTGAAGTTTAATTTAGAAAGGATGCAAATGGTGGGCAAGATAAAGCATTTTGAGGACTACAGGCTCTAGGAATGAATGCACCAATTTGCGTTTCCTTACTGTCCCAGCTAACAGTAGTTTTTCCTCTTTTCCTGACCAAGAGATGCGTTCCCTTGTCAGGGGTGCAACTCAACAGAAGACAACTGGAAGACAAATCCCAGGAGTCGTGTCACCAGGGACCATGACTTATCGTGAGACCAAGGAAGGAGATTAGGAAAGAAGGGCTCTCATTTTTTTAATATGGAGCCTAATTATCGAAACTGTCATTTACACCACTACAAGGTGTATCAATACTATCTTTATTCTGCTAATTAGTTAATGTGCTGTTTTGTTTGAAGTCCTTTTGAAGAAAGGGATGGCTGGAGGAAAGGAAGTGTGACCTCTTTTTTTCTTTGTATATTTTCTTCTCTTAGCTCATGAGGATGCTACAAATTTCTTGATTCAGTGAAACAAACAGGACAAAAGCCATCTCAAAACAGCACCAAGTCTAAAAGTAGCTATTTTAGATGAACTGGTGTCTTGACAAGCATTGAATTTTTTTTGTTTGATTGTTTTTGTTGTGGTTTTTTTTGTTTTGTTTTTGTTTGGGTTTTTTGGTGGTTAATGTTGGTTGGTTAGGTTTGGGTTTTTTTTAATACAAACAAACAAATAAACCCCACAAAACAAAAAAACCTTCAACGACCAACCAACCAAACAAAAAAAACCACAAAAGAGGTAAGAAAGATTTACATATCTAATTACAGAGCCTTAAGGGACAAAGCAGGAGCCTGAGGTGAGCACATGCTCTTCTGCTCAAGCTGCTGTTAGGAAAGCATGGTTAAATGAGAATCAAATGCAAATTATTGTTCTCTGATGCAACAAGAGTTCAAATGCAGAATGGGCATCTTGATTGATCTGGTTTACATGTATTCCAGGCTGACTTTACATGTAAATACAAAGAAAGAGGTGAAGACGATGTACTGACATTGCCTCGTTCTAGAGAAATAAAACTAGAAGTACTGGCAAGAGGAGATTATCTGACTAGCTTGTCCCATCCTGACTGAAATTTTGTGAGAAAAGCTCAAGATTCATCACCGTCAACGCTTATCTGAGCCCAAGACAGAATCAGCCTCAATTATCCTCAAACTGCACCACCACAGCCAGTGCTGGAGCCTGATCTGAGTGGTGCCTGCTCAGCCCATCTCTTCTCCTGGCTCTGATACCAGGGAATGAATTTTCAGCTGCATTTTGATGCTAAGGACACTGGCACGGGCCCGCTTGGCTGTGTGGTCCAGCCGGCGCTCAGGCTGCTCACTTTCATCCACACTGAACCTTTCACTTGACTTTTGACCTTTCACTTGGCACTGTCCTGTCATTTCCTTGGTTTCACAAATTTTAGCCTCTCACTTGACCTGTGAACTGTGGCCTTTCACTTGACCTCTGATCTCATAAATTCTGGAAGCTCATATACGTAATCGCGGAACAAATAAACAAAGCGGCCGCGAGACGCTGCTGCTGAATGAAGCCCAAGGGGCCAGGGAACAGGAGCCCAGCCCCAGCATCCCATCCCACCGCATGGACATGTCCCTTTGTTCCAGCCAGGACCAGCATCTAATCAGCGCATTGTGTTCTGCTGTGACCATACATCAGCACTGGTGTGTCATGTTGGGGCAGTGGAAAGGGATCCACAGCCTCCAACTTTGCTACGAACAAAAAATGCATCTTAGCAGATCCTCACACGCAAATGCACGCAAGTTGATCGTGACCTCTAAAGTCCTGAGAAGGTCTTATCAGATAAAAATCACCAAGATGAGTAGGAGACTGTTGCTGTAGGTGTTGGAGCCTCACCATGAGAGGAAGAAAAAAAACCTCCCCTGAGCCCTTTTCCCCCTCCTTGTCAATGCTAATCCTAAAGGATTCAAATGCAAAAGCAACGTTCAGCCTTCAGTTCAGCATCACAGCATATGGTAAGGAACTCATGGTAAGTCAGTTGGGTGAGATAACGTTCTCAGCTGCAAACAGGTCTGTCTCTACTGAACCCATAGCAGGGTTTGCACACTGGGTGGCAGAAACAATGGCAAAGAATACAGCCAAAGGGAGTTAGCAACTTTCTACAAAATAAATAAATTTCATATAAAAAGGCATAGCAAAGGTGAAATCTCACAGCTAGAAGTTTTACGTAAGGATAAGATCTTCAGAGAAACTTCAAGCACATCCCTCTTCATGCATCAGTAACCCAAAAGCCTGCAGATATTTTAATGGTAGTTTCTTTTCTTTCTCATTCCCAATTCTTTTCAGCAATCCTCACATGAAAACTGTAGACATTATATTCACAACCCATAACACTGCTAACCCAGAGCGAACCCCAACTATGTGTTTTCTTCTCCTCTTCTTGGTAGAGGGAAAGATGGAGATCAGAAGGAAGCTGTAAAAGAGATTCAAGGACATGTCTGTGGCTGGTACCTTGACAGCAAAACAGCTTCTCTTTGGTATTGCAGGGACCTAACCAGAGCAAGGGGCAGAAGCAACTCATATGTAGAGTCTAATTGTACATGTGTAGGAAGCGAGGTGACGTGGGAGATGGACAGAAGCAGTGCCAATCTGCCAAGCCATTGCAGAGGAGATCTCTAACAAAAACGAGCTGGGGGACCACTGATTTACTCTGACACATAATGTAATGAACCAGTGCACGCTGTCACTTGAATTCAGCGTGATTTTACATTTTGGAAGCAAACTATTTTAAATTCATGGGAAGGGCTATGTAGAGAAAGCCACTGGATAGAGAGGATGGTCAAATCTTCGTGTTCCTTCAGTTATAGTAAAAGATTTCAAAGTTTAAGGTGAAATTTCGCATGTCACATAGAACAAAGGTCTCATTGCACAAAAGGAGAAGTGCTCCTCACTTGAAGGTGAACAGCTTTTGTGCGACTTTCTAATATCAAATCACACTGCAAAGTAGTAAAGTATACGTGTTACAATTCCAGCAATGCAGTCTTTCTTCATTAGCCTCTTCAGGGAAACATTAAGGCTTTTTTGTTTGTTTGGGAAGACTGTCAGATCTGGTGGGGCTTTTCTCATTTACAAAAGCTTGTAGTATAAGTTTACTGCACACTTGGCTCTGCAAATTGATGCTGAAGACGATGCAACACTGGCATTTATTCCAGGTCTTCTCTTACATGATCTTTCAGATGTCTTCTAGCTTGTCAGGAAATGTCAAGAAGTTGTTATTGGAAGGAAAAGGCAAGTGATGTGGGTTGAAGGAAGATTATTAATGGATTTTTCTACAGGGCAATCTTTCCATTGTGCTTGTTAAATGCTTTCATTAGTGATTTTATGGCAGAAAGTAGGGATGTGTAAACAAAAAGGGTAGAAATTGTTTGACATTTAATCACACAAATAGTAAGTTATCTGTTACAAACCTGAAACTTGTCCTTCACCCTTTAGGATTGAGAAAGGCTCATGGAGTGGCGATTAGGGATGACTACATGGTACCAACGAGGCACACCTTGACAAGGGCCAAAGTGTTTCTTAGATTAATCAAGCCAAGAGATTATTCATTCTATTACACAACACATTGCTGGGATCTCAGCTACAATATGTGCAATTGCGTCACCCGCTTTGACTAAAATCCAAACTGGAACAGGTTCACAATAGTGTTACTTGGACAGACCATCTATGAGAGGGAACCAAAGGAGTCTGGATTGTTTAGTTTAAGAAAACGGAAGAACCTGCCAATTCCTACCCAGCTCTGCTTCCCACCAGCCTCAGTGGGAATAAAGGCTGTTGGTTTCCTGACATTACTGGAGGTTTTGTCCTAGAATACAATGGGAGCAGAATCAGATCTTGAAGAAGAAAAACAGAATTGGACCCAGAGGAGTCAGGGCTGGGAAAGCCTCAGCATGTTCTGGTTTGAATAGAGAAGGGCTATAAAAGGCCAATAAAACTCATATTGAAATATGAGCTAAAAGAAGTGCATATTGCTGACTTATGTTGGTCAAGACAACCAATTGAGTTTAAGTGCTGGATATATATAATTTTTAAATATGCCTTAATTTAGCTTAAGTAAGTCTATGTTGGTTTTTTTTTTGTAATTAAACCTGTTTGCTAAAAAACATCTTGCCTGTAGAAGCAGAATAACAAAGAGTCAAAGCAACTTCTTCCCATGCTTTGGATTCAGAAGCTCTTTCACTATGGTATCAAAATACTCAAATCCCTTTTCCTGGCCCTAATTTCAATGACAAGCTTACTGTCTATGTATTTATCAAGCAGAAAATAAATTATTTTGTTAGACATGTCATTCTATTTCCAGGATAAATCTCAGGAGTTAACTTTCATAGAAACCAAGAGGAGTGTCGAAGAAGGCCCATTTAAAGTCTGTAAGCACCCGACTCTTTTTTGCCTTTCGAAAACTTCTCGAATATACTCAAAATCCACTTTCATCCAAAACCAAATAAAGCACCATTGGCTGATAACAATTAGAATCTGACAGCAATGATACACATTTGAATTCCTCTTGCTCCCAGTATTTAAAAGAAAGAATTAATTCCTGTTGCATAAACGCTCCCATACACCTCTCACAGCCCAACTATGAAGATGTCACGTTCAGACCCTTTGCAGTGGTATTTCATGTAGAATGGACACTTAACAGCTTTTAGACACAGTTCACAAAGTCACAGTCTGGATGGACACTGGGAAGCTGAAGACTAAAACCTAATGGGAATTTTGGTTGTCAGAAAGTAACCATTAGATTTAGAAAATACCTCCACTTGCATACACCCCACCAAGGTAATGTGGTTGTCCTTAGGAGAGAGGTGGACATTAATTCCATGGCTATTAGCAGAAGAAAGCAGATGGTATTCCGAGGCAGGAAATGCAGCCGGGGTGGGCCAGAGGTCTGGGCATGAAGGAAGCAGCCAAAACACAGGTTACTTGTTCTCCTTTCAACTTAAGCAGCAATATCTGACTTTGAAAACAATGAGCATCTCTTTTATAGAAAGCAAGAATACAAAGCGATTCAACTAGGGAAGTCTAATCATTCAAGGATATTTACTGGGGCAATCTCGTTATAGAGCTACCTAACAGTTTTCTCTTCTATCATCTGCTGTGCTTTTAACTCCACTGTCCCCCTCAATTAGAGCTCCAGCTGTAGGCAGAGCCAGGCCAGCAGGCAGTGAGGTCCTGGGCATGGGTGTGCACATCCAGCGAAGCATCCACCGCGCCGGGACCAGCCAGGATGCTTGGGGTGGGCACACACACGAACCCCGCTGGTGGCAGGCAGGTCACACCAGTGATCACTCCCTCACGGCACGTGGGATTTGGGGTCACCCTTGCATCCTCCCAGCAGTCCCAGCACGGGACCTCTGCTCACCGGGTCCCATCCATCACACACCGCTCTGCTCCCAGACCCCGCAAGCCCAACCTCCACTACAGCACTGACATAAAATACAAATAAGTTAATGAAACTGCTGTATTTTTTTCTGTGTAGACCTGGATTATTTCAGTCACGAGCAATGTGAGCAGCCACAGGTGTTGCACTAAATAAAGTAATAGAAAGTGTCTCCATTGTAACAGTGGAAGCCCTGTTTCAAAACCCTTCTCTGCTTTTTATTAATGGTCGGATTCCTTTCTATCAGCAGTCACAACTGCATTTACCTTATTTTTCAGCAAAAATATTTTGCTAAGAAAAGATCTACTAAAAATTGCCACTGCTTTTTGGTCAGCTTGTACTCAAGCAAGCTTTCAATCTTTTCACAGAAGGGGAGAACATAAACTTGTGATTCAGAAAAGAGAGGAAACCAGGGGTTACAAAGGTTGGGAGGCCAAGTAGTATGAAACAGACCCCCTCCGTCAAGTAAAAAACTTGGCAGGATAACTAGAAACAGACCAACCCTAAATCCAAGGGTTCATGAGCAGTAACATAATTAGCTGGAATAAAACTAATATTCTAGTGTTAAATTTCACCTCAACACAGAGCAGCAGTTATTAGGGAGAGACTGGTGAGAATGAGGAAAGATGTGTTTCATTTAAGAAATTTACACCGAGTGGGAAAGCACAAGTGGGGTTATTTCCTAAAAAGCCCATTTGGATGCTCTGAGTGAGTGTGGTCGCATCGGCTGCCCTGCTCCGAGGTGCACGTGTTTATCAGTTTTGCCTGGAGTGCCTGGTAAAGCCCAGTCCACCAAAATCCTGAAACGTTTGTTCTTTGGAAAAAAGCCACAAATACATTGGAAAAAAATGTTGAACAGGAAATGTTTGACCACTGCTACATCACAAGATATCAGAAGAATTTTGCATTGGCTACTTCCTTTGCTGGGGGAGGTAGGGTGTGCTCAGCTTGAAAATAAAATGGCCCCAGAGGTCTTTACAACCCCCCCCCAAAAAAAAGCTGATGTTTTGTCAATAATAAACACACTTTCTGTTTTCCTTAATTAGTGAAATGGGAGCAAAACCTTCGACAACACACACACAGTGAATATCAGCGCTGAGAGAGGAGATAAACAACATTAGTGATCTGCGGATAGCGCACAGGAAATTCCATCCATCTGATGAGCTGTTGGCTTAATGAGCAGCCTTTCACATGTCAGCGGCCGGCAAAAGCCCATTTTCTCTTTTACAGATTTCCTGGAAAGGCAGGAGGAAAGGCAAGGCAGAGGAAAAGCAAGGCAAGGCGTTGGGAAAGGCAACGTGTTGGGAAAAGCAAGACGTTGGGAAAGGCAAGACGTTGGGAAAGGCAAGACGTTGGGAAAGGCAACATGTTGGGAAAGGCAGGACTGCCATGGCGTGTGGCAGAAGACAGTTTGGTGCAGACACAAGCGGCAAACCTGTTGCTTTCTCGAGACAGACGGGTGTGCGTCTGCCTCCTGAGACATGAAGCATTACAAATTCCGAGCTGCTTGCAGCCTTGTCGCAGCCTCCCCTCGGGCAAGCCACGTATGGGTTCTTTTTGAACAAGCTATCTTTTAACACTCGTAACCGGGATGATTTAACAGAAAGAGAGCGTCTCAATTTTTGCGAGCGACATCCCCCCTAGACTCTACCCAAACAAAGCTACTAATGTGTGGTCATTTTCTTGGCAGCGCGGCTGCGTGCTGATAACAGCGCTGCCTGCTATTCTCCCAGGAGCTGGGCTGCTGGAAGGCTGCTCCCTACCTCATCCCCTGATGCTTCTGATGCGGGTGATCCTCCGACTGCACGGCGCCAACCACAACATGCTACCCACCGTGAGAGAGCAGGACACAGGCTGCTCTAGTCAGGAGTTATCGTCTATCATACTGATTGACGAAACCAAGAGTGAGCAGAAAAAATAAACACGAACAGAGGCTGCAGTGTATGGGGCAGTCAGCTGGGAGTTTTAGTATTTGGCCTTGGTGATCCTACTCTCATGGTAGGTTATCTTTTCCTTGTGCTATCATTTATCATAACTTTGAGGGCCAGAGGGAGAAACAAACCTACAATTTTTCTATTGGTTACATTCATTAAACTCTTCTTTTTTTAGCACTACTTCCTTTGCCCCTAATAACAATCCCACCCCCTCGATCTGTATTCCCTAAAGAACAGTGAAATCAAATCTAAGCACAGTCCTCCCCTTTTACTCCTATTACAGCAATAGACCATTGCAAGCAATTAACCTCTGTTATTCCATCAGACCTGGGGCTCAGCCGCACGCTCGCCCGGCAGCGCCTCGCCACAGCCCGCATTAACTCCCGGCTCAGCTCTCTCCGTCCCGGCCCCCAACGTTATTTGGGCATAGATAGTAGCGACCATGTTTTGTCGCTACCATCTCTTTTTTAAATAACGCCAGTTGACTTTTGCAGGCGCAGCCCAAGTTTTGCGTTGGGCTTGACAGCCACCATAAAGCACACCCTGAAGTGTCAGTAACAAAGATGATTTGTATGGGACTTGCAGCCATCCCCTCTTCTAATAGCTTTCTCATTCCAGCCCAGAAACACCGAGCAGAGAGCAGCTGCTTAAAGCTGATACAAGCATTTCTTCTCTCAGCAGGCCATTCTTGCATAACCATTTATTTTGCAGAGTTTTAAAGTGCCTGAAGGATTTAATTATGTACATAGACAACCCCTATAAACTCTATTCTAGGCTTTTTATTGACTTTTGTGCCGAGCAGCTCTTAGGCATTTCAATTAAGTGTTTTTATAAGAAAAGCAACAATATAGTAAAAGAAATATATTCTTTATAGATAGTTCCAAACAGTTTGTGCCGAACGAATAAAGTTTATTTAATTGATGAGGATTTAGAATATCTTACGCTACAGCTTAGAATACACGTCCATTTGGACCGTGGATCTGTTTAAAGGGACCTGCCAGGACCACTTAGGTACCAGGGGAAAACAGCTTGGATCTGATTACTTAATCCTAATAACGCGTTGTGAAACTTTAGGAGGCTACCTGTCATTTTGCAGCGTGGTCAAAATTGAAGTGGTAAATAGCTGAGAGTCAAAGTTTGGCTTTGTCTCAGTTGGGGCTTTAGGGAGCCCCGAGTGGGACAGAAGAAATGTTCCCAAATTTTCTGGAAAGGCCAACGTTGCCTCTATCTGCTTTCTAAACTATTTACAAGGCCTTTGCAAACCTGCCTTCATTATGGCGTAGGATATTTCAGTCCCAGCAGGTGGGCAAGAGGAGAGCAGGCCTGTTTGTGAAATATGTAATACTCTTTTCATATACTTTAACCAGAAATGTGCACCTCAACAGCCCTCCTAACCCTTCTAATTTCCCTTTCTCCTCTTAATCTGCTCTGTGAGCCATGAGCATGCATTAAAAACTCCCTAAAACATTTCACCCGGAGGCAATGTAATTCCGCAACAAGCAACCAACATTTCACAGCTCTGGAGTAATAGATTAATTTGAACCTAATGTTGCCCGTCGTTTACTGCTCCAAATGTTCTGGTGTAGACATAGCCCCGAGGCGCAGCGCCGTGGCATGCGCGGCTCCTGGAACCAAAGCTACAGTTGGCTTCACATCTGTGCATCACATTTGCCATGTGCCTCATTATCCCGCGCCCCACTGTGCCTACCTGTCCCAATCAGCTTCTCAGCCACAGGCTATCCAATTTTTTTTTTTTTTTGCCCAACTAAGGATCTTTGTTCTCCTTCTCACTTACTAAATTTTTGCAAGACCTCTGCACCCAAGCAGTAGGGATTCTGCGCATGTGAACCTCTGAGCTTCTCTTGGTTCTTAATTCTCCATTAGGAACAGGAAAATTACAACATTAAGTCTCCGACATGTCACTGCATAAATTGTACCATTTGCAGAATCTAATATAAAGTCGGTGACTAAGCACATAAGCATGTAATAAAGAACAGAGTTGTTTGTTTTAACTTTAACAAGTTCGGTCTGCATCAATTATCTGTAAGTAAAGAAAGAGTAATTTCCAATTCCAGATAAAACCCCTTGTCACAGAAAGAAAAGATTATTACATCCAAAATCAAAACCAACTGTTCCCAAAAGTTTAAAGAGCCAGTCTTTTAAAATTCATTGATACAAGAACAAAAATACATATATTTGTGTGTTCATATGAAAATAAAATCAACTTTTAACAGCAAAATGTGGTTGTTTTAGCTTTTAAAGCTCTGTGTTTAATTCTCTATTTATAGCAACATGTGCAAAAAAGGCACAGTGCCTTTATCTGAAGCCACTACAGAGTAAGGAAGAGAAAGTAGAATGCGCTCTTGAGCAGGAGCAGGGAATTATCTGAAACTAAACATATCAGCCTCTAAAACCCAACAGCTCATCACTGCTTTAAAAGGTTATATTGTTTTTGCTTCAGCGTATGAAGCACTTGAGTTTGCTTTAAGTTTGTATCCTTTGGACTTATTCCAGTGAGAAGAAATTAAAAATGCTTTTTGTCTAACAGCACAGTGTTCATCCTCTTCAGGAGATGTAGAGGGAACTGGAGCCTAATGGACATTATGGTCCATTTCCTTCCAGCAGCATGAAGACGCCTTGATAGAGGTTAAAAAAACCACATTTCTACCTACTTACAGCCCCTTCGTGCTGGATAGGGACCTGAGACTGCTGAAAGCCCTACATCCAAGTACTATTAAACAGAATAAACGCTTGTGACATAACTGAATTCCTCTTCCTATGAGATCCCGAGGTTCTTGCTGCAAACCTCTCCTAGCATCATTTTTAATAGGAATTTTTAGCTGCCCTTCCCTGCGTAGCTGTCAGTTCTGCCACTAGTCTTACCTGCTGCAGTTCACAAACTGTGTTAGATTTCTACACATAATTCTAACACACACACACACACGTACACATTCTCCTAGCACGTTTCATTACATGCTTGAATTAATTTATTCTATATGGAATTTGTTACCTTTACAATAAAAAAAAAGTAACTATTCATTATTGAGAGCAGACAGATGGAACATGTTCAATTTAAGACATCAATAAGAAGGGAGGAGGGGGGTAAATCTTATAATCCATGTGGCACAACCTTTTCCATCTGGTACTTCCAACTTGTCTGCCAAGACTTTCTTTCCTATATAAAAGTGAACATTTCTCTTTAGAGTTAACTGAACATTCTTGGGCATTAAGTCTCTGCATCTGATTTATAGATAACAAGCAACAACACACACTTAACATATAATATTTTGAAAGCGTAATCTGTTTCATAAGGTAAAGGTTCTGGGCTTGACCTAGGAGAAAACAAAACAAAAACACAAAAAAGCACAAACTCCAGGAAATTGTGTTTATCTGAAAATGTTATCTAGGCAGTCAGAACAGAAGCTGCAGCTTTTGCTTTAATGAACCATGAAAGTGATTCAGCAAGCTGTTTTGGTCTCTTAAAAACAAATATTAAGCAACATTAAATTATACAACAAAAAAATGCTAGTGATCTCTCGGCAGGAA
This sequence comes from Pampusana beccarii, assembly GCA_013399365.1. Taxonomy (NCBI): domain Eukaryota; kingdom Metazoa; phylum Chordata; class Aves; order Columbiformes; family Columbidae; genus Pampusana; species Pampusana beccarii. Next base: position 267,628 of record VWYH01009570.1, on the reverse strand, counting down.
AAAAGACCTTTTTAGCACATTCCCACCAACATCCAGCATCTAGAAGAGATAATGCCAGAACTGCGAGGTTTTGACATGTGTCAAAATCAATTTTAACCGTTGGTTTAAAGGCTACTCAATTAATTGCAATTTATTTCCAATGAACATTAAGATAATGGAGCTAAAGTAATCATTTTTCATAATACAACTACATTCCAAGAGTATTTAATCAAATAGGTGGTTTTTTTTCTAGTGTCTTTTTGACGGAGCACTAAACGCACATTTTCCATACGCATTACTTCCATTCTTGAAGCGTGCCCCCTAATTCCTGCAGTGCTTTGCATTAGGCTGTCTCATTATACCAAAGACATTATGTCACTTCTCTGTTTATGAGCACACTGGCCCTCAGCCCCAGCAATAACACCCGGCCACAAACACCCACTTCTGGCAACCAGCCTAATGATGAAAAAGATTGTTTCGAACCAAAAACAAAAAGGAATTAAATTATCCACCTAAACCTTACAGGCACGGCAAAACAAGTTAATTTGGTATAACGATGTACCAAAGGTTCGCATTTATCTTTTAAATCTCAGGGAGAGATTACGTGGTTCAGCTCGGTGGCTGCAGAAATGACTGGTCACGTTGGATGGCCGCCGGGTCTCACGTGGTTGCACTTGGGATAGAAAAGTAAAACAACGAGCATCTGCCCCACATATCCGATGAGTACCTACCACCTACTGTATCGCCAGTACGAAAATAAAAGTGTTTTCCTTGCTGATTTTATGGGATTTGGTTGCAATTGTGTAAAATCTGCTTTCTTTGAATCCCACAGACCGTACTTGTGTTTTAAGGAGAAAGTTATCTGCAGAGCAATGCATTCCTCTGCACATGGACCACAGTTTGTGCCAGATCCCACCACAATCAGAGGGCTAAGCCACTCCTGCCTGCATAAAACTGGACTGGCCATGATTATTTCAGTGGAGATATGTGGGTTTTACGTAAATAAAGAAGAAATCAGGCTCATGGGCGTTGCATGGGGTACTGGTGGGAGAAGCAATCCCACCCAGGTGCTGGGGCACAACAGCCGAGCACCAGGATCCTCACCCTGCAGCATCTCCACGTCACACTGACAACCTGGGCAAGGATGCACAGGTGAGAAGAAAAAGGCCAAGAAATAATTGTGAGAATGTTTGAAAATTAATAATATATCTATTTTTCCCTTTGGTCACAGCTATTTTTTTCCTTCTGACTTTCAGTCAGGGTTTACTATAAGGCTCAAAGCACTACGGTTTTGTTTGTTTGTTTGTTTTACCCTCGCTAAAATTACTTCACGAGGGAAGACATTTCATTCCTCCTGACGTACGCAACCCTGCAGATGATTAAAGCCGAGCTGGGGCAGAATTAAGCGTTCCGCTAACAAACCCCTGTGTGTTTGGGGGAGCGCGGAGGGGCAGGAGGTGCCGCGGCCCCGCAGCCGCTCCCCTGGGTCAGGGCGTGCTGGGAGGGGAAATAAGCTACAGAGCAGACAATTTTCAGCTTGACTGGTTTTACTTTCTCTACCAGGCCTCGCAAAAACAAACTGACAAAACAAAGGACACAAAATTAATGACCCATGCCTTCTGTCAATTGACTCTTAGTAACAGTGGCTAGTTCACCTTAATTTTTTTTTTTTTTTCACTTTAAGTAAGTCGCCATAGGCAGCAGTTAAGGTTCATTTAAAAATTCTTCAAAGGCGTCATTTGGTTTTCATTAATTTGTTAATTGTATCTTCTGCTGCTGAATAACAAGCAGTGCAAAAGGGTTTATTCAAACGAAAAAACAAACTCCAACTCATCCTAGTCACTGCATATGTATGCATATGTATTTCTGGTAATGTTCATAAATAACAGCACATCCGTATTCCAGGGAAAGGCATGCTCTTCAGGGTTTCGCCATCTCCTCAAAACATTTTACCCTCTTGATTTCCTTTTGAAACACCATTATTTATAAGGTTGAAGTTTCACTTGACAGCTCACCAGAAAGAGAACTTACAACAAACCCTTTACTATTAAGCAACCACATTATTTCTGAACTGGTTTTACTTGCATTTTCAGCAAAGGTGTATTTTATGCCCTAATGAATATCACTTTAAAAAGCTGATATTCAGATCCCTCTTGCATGTCCCTGTGTTTCCCAAACCTTGCTACAGTGACACGATTTCCCTTTATAAACCCTGGCACCTGGGGATAAGGTGCCTGATGCTCCAGCCAGCAGCATTCACGTCCTTAGCCCTGCATAGCTAAAGCACTGCACAACTTTTTAAATATTTACCCCATTATATAAATGTCCATTGAAGGGCACTTACATAAGCGATAAGCGTTTACAGCAAACGCTTTTAGAGAGCGGGATCTGTGGTATGCAGAAGAGATAAGACCATTTCCTGCAAATCCTTATTCACAGAATTAGTCCTTAATCAGGCAAATAGACTCCCTGATATCAACGGGATTTCTCATGTGAGCAGGGTGGCAGGATTGGGCTCTTAATGGGGCGTTTTAAAAATTTGTATCGCTTCCCACTGAAACTCGTGAGACCTACTGTTGATTTTAGTGGGAGCAAAAGCATCTCCCTGTGTATGTCACTAGCCAGCAATGTCCATATCACACAATCCAGTATCCTCCTCTCTAAATATTGAGTTACATGTATAAGCAGATCACCCCCATTACTCACCTAGACACTGTTTTTGGTTTATAAAATGCTATGCTCAGTGGCAATCCATACACAAAATAATTAATGGGTATGTCACGTGCTAAAATATATCCAGCATAAAAGGGAGTATTGAGCCTAGGAAAATAAAGAGCATGAAGACACTCCTTGCCATGGAAAGAAACCTCATAAAAGAAAGCAATATATTAAACAACATCGTCAGAAAGTTTTAGATATCTGATGTAAAAGCTAGAATAATATGGTAAGCCCGTTCATGTTTTCAATAACCCGGTGAGAGAAACAGAAATGTTAACCTGATTTTATAGGTCAGGGGATTGAGCCAGAGCATTGGTGTGTCCCAGAGCTCCTGGTTCCAGCCTCCAGCAGAGTCACCCCAGCAGCGATTGCACCAGGTTGGGGATCACAGCTCCTGCTCCTACCTTTGAATTTAAGATTACACGCATGCACCAAAGGGATGCAAGAACCAGGGTTGCTAAAAGTCTGTTTCCAGCCAGCCTAACTCGCTACTCACTATCTATAAACTTCCTAGAAAGTTGCAAAATTTGATAGCACTGCTCATTTAGTGCCACTTTTAGTGCCATTTGTCAGCATTTCCATTACAAACATTTTTAAAGGGTTTATAACTCAGCCACAAAAAGCCACTTCAGACCAAAAGCTGGCATACAGCTTCCCAGCCTGGGAGTGAGCGGCTTTGTCAAACTAAGCAAAATGTGGGTTATCTCCCTTTATGTCCTAGCAAAAGGAAGAGCCTGGGAGGTTTGCAAAATTAGCAGGATCTGCTTCTTATACAAAGCTGCACCTTCTTGTCCTGTTTTCTATAGCTTTAACATATTATAAATTGCTGAAGAATTTTTTTTTTTTTTTTAATTTAAGTTATATGTACAATTGTGATCCTCCTCTGGCTATTTTCGATGAATCAGGGGAATTTTGCCAACTTCCCTCAGTTAGGAACTCAGCTGTTAGTGACAATTACAAGGGGAGGAAAAGCCAGAAAAGCCTATTTCTTTTATAGTCTACCCATTCCAGCCAAGTTCTGTGAATCACAGGGTGTTGGCAGCCAAATATTGACTGATCAGTTCAATAAACAAACCATAACACACAGTAGCTTCCTTTCAATCCTAAGTCCCAAAGTACTTGAGAAAGAGCATGTCTAGAAGCATCTTTGTTTTACAAGAAGACCCAGGTCCCTTGAGGCTGCTCTACCCCCTGCTCAGTGGGATGAGAGGAGGTTTAGAAGAAGGGCCAAGTGCTGTTAGCCCAGTTTCTGGTGTGTTGCTCACCGCTCTGGCACAGCAATGGACCTGGCACCACCAGCAGCAAATAAAGCAGGATGAGCATTTGCAGCTCTGGGCTGTAGAAGGACACAATGGGAAGTTTCAGTAGAAATCGGTAAAGAGGCACAATTAGACAATTCAGTGGACACAAAGTCCAACCAGGGCTGTAAATGAAAGATATCACCTCTGCCTTGGATCACTGGAAACCGAAAGAGTATCTCAAAGGAAGGGTTGCTCCATCCTCACCTAATACCTAAGACATTTTCCTCCGCATCTGCTACTGGTATTACCTGAGATAAGGAAATTATTTTTTTTTTTTTAGCTGGACATGAGTTGAGCCTTTTCTTATGCATTTATGCTGGTGCTGACGAGGAGACCCTTGTTCCTCACAGCTTCCCCGGGGCTGCAAAGGGGACCAGCTGGGAGGTGCAGGAGCACTCGGTGGGCAGCATCGCTCCCCAGGCTCAGGGCTGCTGACAGGGTTATGGGGGCACAGTAGCAGGGATGAGGAAGAAAAAGGTGGCTGCCAAAAAGGAAAAGCTCCATGTATCAGTTAAAAAAAATCCACAAGTCACAAAAAAAAAATAAAAATATATGTATACATATACTCAAGAACTGCCCTGGCAAACTGAAATCCCCACACGTGCCCACTGCAGCTCCCAGGCAGGCAGAGCAGCTCAGCTTTGTGTGGAAGCAGAGGTGACCGTCAGGGCCTTTTTCTCCTTTTTTTTCCAGTTGAAAAGTCACCTGCTTCGGCTAGAGTTGTCAGTAAACCACACACCATGAGACATCCGCAGGGCTAACAAATAGTTTCTTCCACAGAGAGACAGGTTTTTCATTAAACAGAGCTGAGCAGGAGCTCGGATGCTGTGTGTAGGAATGCAGAGGCCACACAGAGTAAGACAGACCGGAAAAACTGAAAAACAATGTTAGGATATTACCGCTATAGAAAAAGATATTTTGACACTGTCTGTGCATTTTAAAATGACTTGAACAGAATATTTAAAATTAAAAGGATTTTGCATATGAAGGGTTCCATGTCAACAGAGCACGGATACATCTGCTGCTTTCTTTCATCTGCAATACTTATGAGCGGACACACACAGCAGCCACTGAAATAATGCGATATTGGTTTAAATGATCACTGGATTAGGCCTTATGGTCTCCATTCAGCAAAGCGTTTAAGCATATGTTTAAGGTTAAATACATACTTTTCATGCTAAACTCTACAGGGATAAGCTTAAGCATATGCACCAATTTAAGCAGGTACTTAAGAGCTCTGCAAAATCAGGATGGACATGCTCAGACATGTGTTAAGTGCACGGTGTTGTTTAACTGTTGCCTCATGTAAAATCTCTAGGGAATACGCTGAAGAGTGGAAAGTGCCCATATCCTGTGCACAAACTCTGACCTGGACGGATTTTGGCTGATACCCGTGGGTGCGTGCAGGCGGGTCCCCTGGGAGCACAGGGAGCTGCGTGCACACGTCGTGTGGGTAATAAAATCCGATGCTGAGAATTTGCTGCCCAAATCCTGGGTGGTCCCTGGTCATGCTGGAGAGGTGGTTATTTAATACCATTTGTAATGGTTACTGGGGGCAGGTGGTCGCTTACTGAAGATGGGCTGTAGCACAAATGTTGCTGTACGTTACGCTGGCGATGCAGAGAGTACACAGTGCAGGATTAGTCATGATTTGGTACCAGAGAGGAGCTGCACCTTCCGACCCACTTTAAAAACAAATTTTGCTCTAAACTAAAGTTCATGTTATTTTTAGTGATACACAAGGATGTAAAAAGCGATCCAGAATTATGTTACTCAGAGCTTTTTTGTTTGGCTTTTTATCAGTTTTGTCTAAGGTATAAGAAAATTCTTCATGCTAGAATCTGGTAAATCCCAAATATTTAAGATCAAGTATTTCTAGAGTTGTGTGAAATAAAGTTTTTGCAGAATGTTGAGCCTTATCTAGTTTCACCAGATTATTTTAGAGCTCAAATCAAACCAATATAAATAATGGGTAGAATTACTAACCTGCAGGGAATGTCATCACAAATTTCCTGGAGTCTTCCATGTAACTATAAGCATGACTGGTCTATTTACTGAAAGTAGTATGTACTGTATAATGTTCACTGAAAACTCATGTAACTAATGCAACATGATAACCACTAGGGTGCTACTGTGACGTAAAGGATATATTACAATTTTATCCAATTCAAACAGGGAAAAAAATGGTTTTAATCGTCCTGCCCTCTAAACAAATACTTTGTTCTACTGAACTTGAAATTCAAGGTTATGTATAAGTCATCCTGCAATAAAAATAATGTTATGGAATAAACAAGACTGCACTGCAATATGATTTGAGTCCTCAATCACTGAATTTTTTGGAAATATTTATATGAAGTGAATGTACTATGCGTGCCAGGATTTTTTATGGTTCTTATAACGCAGTTGCAATGCATCGTATTGTTATGTGCAAAAGCTCCGGTGACAAGCACATAGATTCAAAGTGCTGGGGCTGGCTTTGGCAGGAGGAGATGTTTCATCGAGACGATAGGTTTAGTTTTTCAAAGAGCAGCCTGGCTGCAGCGCTGTCTCAGCACGGCACAGGGATGCTGGAGGAGGTATCTCCCACCCATCCACAGATGTGGTGACTGAGCTGGCCGTTCTCCTCACAGAGATAAAGTGGGTGAGTGGGGGGACAACGGCTGCTCCGGAAGAGGCAGAGGAAACCCCCCCTTTGGCAAGTTGAGGGCACAAACGCCATGACTGAAGTAGAACATGCAGAAAAAACAAAATCATTTTCCTACTGTCACACTGCAAAATTTGCAGAGGTTGCCTGTCTTACAAAGGTGGAATCTTGCATTGGACTTTGATGAGATTCAAAGGGCAGCATGTGGAGGGCACAACGTTTCCAGTGCTGGCCTAGCATTTGAGAAGGCAGGATTATGTTCCATCTTGGGTGCCTTTAATAACACCAATAAAATAAGTAAGATGAGAGCCAGAAGTTTGTATTCACCTCCTCCCCTCTCACATTTCACCCTTTTTCCAGGCTGGGATCACTTTGACATGGCCAACTCCAGCCAAAGCCACAGCCACCTCTGGTGATGGGGACAGCCATCCTGTGGCCAGAAGCTACCAGATCTTGGGAGCCTAGGAGGACTGGGGCCATGAGGGAGGACTGCTGCCATCACCCTGCTGAGAAACACAGCCAGGACAAGGGAGCTGTTCTCCATGGCCATTTCAACATCCCTTTCTTACTTTCCACAATGGTTTGTGAAGAAAGATAGAAAAATAGCTTAGGAAAGTGGCATCTGTGAGCAGATGGACAACCCTTCCAGGTAGCTACACACTGAAAGGCACCAGGTTAAAAAAAAGTAAATGTGGGTGCTCCCTTTCAGACACACAAGGCACACTCACCCTTCACCTGACGTCAACCTAAATGCACAGGAGAGTATCAAATAACACAAAAATAATGTGTTTTCATTCTCTGGAGTCTAAAGGCATTATCCTTCACTGCTGGTACACTATGGGAAGCAATATGCCATCAGCCACTGAAATAAATGTGATGGCAAGCAAAGCCCAGCACCGTGAACTTGTGCTGTCCAAGGACACGTGCAACACTCAGCAGCAGGCGACAGGGTTTGCCCGGGCAGGATCGTATTTTCCCTTGGCTCTTAACCACACAGCTCCATCACCGACACGGTTTATGGATATGAATCCATGCTGACATCTCAGGGAGGGGGCAGATTTGGGTTGCAAACGTTGCTGAGGGCCAAGCCCTGCCCTGCCTGCCTCTCCTTGCCGTCTCTTCTTTCCCTATCCCTCTGCAAGATCCAAGGACACGCGTTCTCCCCAAGTCTTATCACAGCACATGGAGAAAACAAGCCAAGCCAAAACTTTAAGATTTACTACCAGAAGCCCTCATCAGAATATACTATGTATCTCATAAAATAAACATGGTAATGAAAACCGTTTTTACCATAGCACTCAAACCTATGAGCATTAGCAGCTGCTTTCTGTAAAGCTGGTGTTGATATTAGGGGGAGATAGACATCGCCTGGGAGATGCTGTATTCGGCTCTTGCAGGGTTAACCCACCTTGACTGGAATTTAGCTGTACTTTGTAAACCCGCACCAATAATGAGTGTGTACATACAAGTCAAAAGCTCTAAATAACCAACTTTGAAACCCAAATCTGAGTTTTAATTAGATGCCACTTTTTACATAAACAAAATCAGACTGTCTTGTGCTCGCTTTAGAAATTGGACTGAGCTTTGACAGGTTGTTCTCATTTTCCAATTACCCACTAGGGAACGTACATTGGCAGTCCAGCAAATAATTTTTGGCTGTGCCCCTTGGTTGCAAATAGTGTCATTGTTCTTGGTTAAATCTGTGAAAATTATACCTCCCCTGCTCACTGCTGGCCGCCTGCTAGAGCATCCTGCATGGCTTGGAGACCAATTTCTTTATCAGGCTCCATATGCTTCCTTAGCTAGAGGCTACAAGCAGGGCAGAAATCTGCTGTTTAAGGAGTTGCTGACTATCTATGCTGAGCTACACCATGAAAGCCCCAACCAGAATCTGTTTCTTGAGTTCGCTTGAATCTCCATGAACAGATTTGCCTGTAAAACCAGCACTGTGTGCCTGCATTGCTGCTACAGGCAGTGGCTGGGTGAATCCGCAGCTGTGGACAGGTCTTGGCACACGTTTTGATTATCGCTTCTCCAGCTATATCTGGCTGATTTGGTACAGGTGAAACATTTCACACTGCAGGCTGGTGTGTGAGAAGACAAACCCAAAAGGTATATAAGCGTACAATTGCTTTAAACCAGCACAAGAGACTGAGACCAGAGCTGAAAATTTTTCTTTTTGTCTCTGTTCAAAATTCAGCATCAGAAGAAAGTCAAGGTAATGCTTTTTCACCACAATTCATTTTATTTTCCCATGTTACACCTTTCCTAGGGATGAAGTCAATAATATTCTGCATACAAATCTTTTTTAACTTACTTTAGTAAGAGGTATCGCAGAACTGGTAAGCTCTAAAGGCATTGGATTTTGTACAGTAACCAACAAGCTGAGCCTTCATTTCTGCCTAGGGTTTGCAGATGCTTCCACCGCACAAGCAGTCACACAAACTCAGGCTGCTGGTGCTGGCACCTGGCTTGGACTGGGTACAACTGAGCCCTGCTCTCTCCCAGGCAGTGTTCTAAAGCCCCAGAGACAAAGGAAGAATATTAGCAGCATTAGTCACAGCTGAAATAAAATGACATCCATGGATTGGCATAATCTACTCATCGGTTCTAGATTCCGCAATATCTGAAGCTTGTTGTGAGTTCATGTGATGCTCCTGTGTATCAGATTTTGTATTGAGGGATATGCTGAGCTGAAAAATAAGGGAGAAGGGCAAAAAAGAAAGGAAGGAGGAAGAAAAAGAAAAAAAGAAAAATCAATCCTGAACACAAATTGGAAAAGCAACTTCCTATTGGCTAAATATCTGAAGCAACTGCAGGTGTGCATTCAGCCTTTGAATACCAAAATATGTTCAAAACCCATTTGTTTCAATTTAGTCTTACACCCAATTAACTACTCAAAGCTGAAGGAAAAGGCTGCTGGAAGCTGTAGTCACGCTGGGAAATCGATGCTCCCTAATGCATCAGTGGTCCAAAAGATCAACAAACAGAAAAAGGATGGAAAAAGACATCAGTGTCAAGGATTCAGGAGGAAGGCCGCGTCTGTATCATCCACCCTACACTCCTTTTGTTGTTTTCTTTTACTATAATGTGTCATGTCCTTGATGCCCAGCAAGGCAAGAGGCACATTGTTTCCTCCAGCTACCTCTGGGATGGTCCAGAGGGGACCAGGGTGCTCCTCTGAGCTGCCCAGCAGTGGGAAAGAGGTCACAGATACATGTTGCCTCACCATCAATTAGATATTTGGAGAAATGTTTTCAAAACAAGGGTAGTGAGACCTGGGGCAACCTCCAATCATTGGAGATAATCCAACCTCAGCTGGACAAAGCCCTGAGCAACCCAATCTGTGTTGCACCTGCTTTGAGCAAGAGTTGGTCCAAAGGGCTCCAGATGTCCCTTCAGCCTCAGCTACATGATGATGCCACAACTTTGCCACATGATGTCTCTGGTACCAGGAACAGTGGTGTCATTTACTCTTCATTGGACATAAAAGATATTACTGTCCTGAGCATCCTGGATGGTAAATATACCCAAAGAAGAACAGGAATGCTACCAAACCCTTGCCATAACACCTGTTTATTCCAAAGAAACCCAAAATATTCTACTTTGACTTGAAACAGTCTAGATTAGACCACATAAACTAAGATTTATGCAGTCAAAAGCAAGAAATAAAAATAGTAAATTGATATAAGTGAAAAATAAAACCTTAATGCACTTCACAGTCATAGATGCTCCAAGCCATGGGCCTCTCTATAGATAAATAGATGCATATAGGCACACACACACATTTATAACACTGGGTTCCCCCTGACTTGCCAAACAATCTTACAGGGTTTTCTTCAGTCAAAATGAATTAGAGGAATTAATTGAACAAATCAAACTAAACTTAGTCACAGCAGCGCTCATTGCCTAGAGAGCCACATAAATATGATGAATGATGGGATGATGGCAAATACATCCTCATTACCATGCTAAACTCAGTTTGCTAAATAAATTAGTCATGTCATCAATGTCGTCACTGCATTCCTCTGCCACGGCCGCTGTGCAGCCACCGTCACTCTCCCTTTTGCTCCCCCAATAATACCTGCCAACTTCAAAGGGGCACTCAGGGGAATTAATGACTCAATGTTTGCAAAGCACCTTGAGATCCCCCAGATGAAAGGTGTTTTATAATCCCCTCTTGTCTTGCCCAGCCTGTGTCAACCAAGAAGTGCAAGAAGCCAATGATGCTGGACCTGGAGGGGGTTTCTCGCAGCTCGAGCTCCTCAGAGGTGCCCGCGTAGCATGTTCTGGCATGTTGGGGTGTGGGGCAGCCCTGCACTTGCAGATGGAAGCTAAGGTCAAACATTAACCAGGCTGTGGGATGCTGGCACACCTGCACTGGCCCACCATGCTGGAAGATCCTTTTGTCACCACAAATAAACACAGCAAGGCCTTTGGGAGACTTGTGGGCTTGGTGGAAGACTCTGCAAATGAGGTTCTGAGTGTTGTTTGCAGATCTGGCCCATCCTACCTCTGAGCCCAGTGCTCATTCATCCGCTGGCTATTTCTCTCAAGCATACACAGTTTTCCCTAAAACTGCTGAAAAAAGTTCAGTTGGTTTTAGCACGAGAAATACTGGAATTTTCCCTCTGCTTTCTCTGCTTAGGGAATTTATTTTTTCCATTTCTGGAGAGCAAAGAGACACAAGGCAGCAACATTCCCTGTTGCTGACTGCTTCCACCCTCCAGCTGAGCATCCTGTTCCTTTCCCGGTAGGGACACGCAGCCTGAGCTCATGTCACGGTCCTGCACGTCGCTCCATCGCTAGTCATGTCCTCCAGAGATCCTGCCAATGCCTCGCAGCAACAAGTGACAGCAGTGCTCTGATATTTCAAAAGCTTTAAAAGACTACTAATGGGAAAATAATTCAAAGCAGCTATTAAGTATTAATATCCTCCTCCTCAAGTAACTACCAGATTTCAAGCCAAATAGTTGAAGTTTCCTCTCACGGTTCGGGAAAGGAAAAAAAAAGAAAAGCTTAAAAATAATTAAGTAACTTTGAAGAGAACAAGCCAGGCCATCTTTGGTCCTTGCTCTGGCAAAGATCCCAGGTAATATTCCAGGAAAGCGCCTTTATAAGCAAAAAACACGTAAGTCACTGTCTCAGCTAGCCATGTGTACGTGCGTATCTCATTGGTTTCAGGGGAAGCTGCACGTGTGCATTTGCAAGTAAACTTCTCTTCTAGGTGTAAACTGAACAAAAACATCCCTGAAGAATCTACCTATAAGCACCAGGATTTTTACCTTTACACTCGGCCACATTTGTATTCCTCAGTTCAAATTTCAGCTGTACATCGCAGGAGGGAAGGTATTACTCAGTCTCCTTTATTTTCATATGAATGAGGGTTACTGTAAGAGGGAACATTGTTTTTAATGTTGGCCCTGAGAAGTACAAACCAGCAGATGGCAGTTTAAACCACATTCAGTCAAAACAACATCATATTTTAGCCTGGGCCATTATTGTCAGATCATTTCAACACATGTATTTAAAGATTTGACTGTGAGGATGGTAATGAGACTGAAAGGACTGGCTGGGATTGCTGGCAGGATCGCTGCACCTTCTGTAAGAATTTCACATAGGGGCTGTTTCTGCTGGTGAGTCCTGCAAGGGTACAGGTTCATCTTCAGATTCTGGTGAGCAGAGAGGAGATGGTAATGCAGAGTGCACAACTTTATGCGTGTGCACATGTGGAAGCAGCTGGATGCTGGCCGCTCTCTCTAGTTCACGCTACCATCTACACCTCTGTATCTGCAGCTGGGCTGTCAGCATCATGCCTGGACATTTATGTAACTGTCCATACCTGGTGGAGGGTGAATGTTAATTTTATTTATATATATATATATATATTTTTTTTTTTTTTAACAGAAGGGGTTATCCTATAAATGGGGCTTGCAAAAGCGCTAAAGATGACCAGACTTTTGTCTAATCTCATTTTCCCCCATGCACCAGTGAATCCCCCTCAGCCAAGAGCTCCACTGCTTGCACAGTTTCACTGGGTCCAGGCAGCTGGCCAAGTGACACCACCTAATTTTCCTAATTCTCATTATTTAACTACGGATAGAAAAATGGGGAGAAAGGCCTTTAAAACCATAAGCCAACGCTTCCGTGTTCTTGCCCGGGTTTCGGTGAGCGAGCGCAGGAGGGAGCACCCTGCAGCCTCCCCGCGGACAGGCACGCGGCTCCCCGCGCATTCCAGGATGATAAACCTTTGATATGCCTTACACTTCACTGCCCTGAAAATGCAACTTTCCACATTTATGAATACAAACAACGCTATTATCTCTACCTTTCTAATATTTAACTAATCTAAACACTCAGGTAAAATGTTATCTGAAATGGTACTTCTATAAATGCATTAACTTTGTCTTCCTTTGACTTTTAAGATATCTTTCCTTACTAATACATCTGAAAAGATTGTTTGGAAAGCCTTCGTAAAGTGGCAGAGCAAACAGATGAAGGGCGTTCTTTAGTAGTTCTTTATTATTAGCTTTCCAATGATACTATCTTCTTGTACTTTTCTTAATGAGAAAATAAATAGAATTTGTCTCACACACAGCTGTGTTTTTCTTCAGCTAAGGAATGCACAAAAGGAAATTTAAAAATCATGCATTATCAGTGAACAAGCTAGTTAAGGTAAATAGATTCCAGCTAGCTTGCTTCTAAAAGATTAAAGTTTAATGATGGAACTTACCTTGCACAACAGATTTATGAATTATCAAAGTCTAGAAAAGGTACATTCAGCTTTCCAGCTTTAACTACCAAGCAAAAATTGAGAGCAGACACACACCCTGTCTCAACGGAGCAGCTACGTTTTCTATCACACCATTTTGTGTTGTTTACAGATTAACTGGAATTTCAGGAACATGTATTAAAATACTTAATTAACCCCAACTAATTCTTTTAAGAAATGCAATGACTGACGTAGGATACCAGTTTAAACAAACAGTATGATGTCGAAGATCCTTATTATAGCGAAGATTACGTAGTAAAGCACTGAACTAGGGACATGCACAGAATGCTGGTACCTTCTCAGTAGTACTCACTTATCGGTGTATTTATGCTAAATAAATATATCTGGATTTGCTAAGTAACCCATAAAACAATTACCCAGCTCTGAATTATGTCTGAGGAACTCAGCTTATTAGTACTAGCATGAGCTGTCTAAAGTTAGCTTGGAATCCTCCTCTGGGACAAGCAGTACCAAGGTAAAGCCGCATCTTCTGAAGGGTTTGGAAGGTTTGTGACAATCAGCCTTGTAAAACCATGGGCAAACATGTCGGCACAGGCTGCTTCCCACGGCCGGGAGCTGGGGCGGTTGGAAACCCACGGTAGCTGGCCCACTCCGATAAAGCTGTGTTTTAGTCTGGCGTTTATTTCTTACATTCCTTCTTTTATAAAACTTGAACTTTGACTCAGCTTCTGCTGGAGCATCAGCCTCTTTCGGGACAGATATTGCTAATGGAGAACAGTTTAATTGAGTCTGGACATGTTAGAGTGGAGACATTACTGAGATTATTTATTTGTTTATTTAAGAAATTTATTTTAATCCTTGTTTCTCTGTTGAGAAGCCTAAAGTTATCGAAGACTTAATGTCTTTGTGTGCCATTCATGGGTAAATGAATATTTTAAATCTGCTCTTTAATGATCCTTATAGATTTTTTAAAGCCTGGCCCATATATCCTAGCTGTTCCTTTGAATGTATGTTTTAATGACATCAGTGAGACTTGTAAGTAAAATGAAGGTGGAATGGGTCCTTCATGAATTAATCAATTCTGAAGATGAAATTGTGCCATCAGGTCAGGGAAGTATTTTCACCCTTTGGAAAAAGCAACTCACCTGAATCTTCGACACCTCTCTCTCAGTTCCCTCCTCTGCTCCCTAACCAGATAAAAACCATTTCCACCTCTCCACCCTTCCGCCCCGATGATAAAGTAAATAGCGTGATATAGGACATCGATTTGTTCTAACGCAGAAGTATATGACTCAATTGTTTACCTCTGCACTAAATCCAGCACCACAAAATGCCATAAAGCCTTTGAAAACGTCTCAAAGACGAAACTTGGAGCCACCAGTGTCCAAAATTTCAGCCAAACTCTAAAGAAGCGGGAGAACTTGAGAAGGGAGGCAGGTGAGAGCCTAAGGATTCGTTGTGCCTGCTGATGGGCTGCAGCTATTTGATTGGAATATCTTAATTAACTGGAAAATTCCAAAGTAATTTCCAACTATACCAACTATTTCAACTATATTCCAACTATTCACATATTCCCCTATCAAACCAATATGAATGGAAAAAAGAAAAATCCATTAGAGTATTCATTTTCTCTGTTTATATATGAAGAGTAGTATTAAACAGCACTGGTAATTGTAATAGCAATTATGGCATGCACACTATTTTAAAAATTTTAGGGTTTAATTGCAGTTATATCAGATGTATGGCCCTTTCACAGATTATATCATCCTGGGATATAACACGAGCCCTGGATATCACACTGGCTTTGGGGCTGAGGTCCCACACCGTGGGAGAACATCAAATCTGTTGTCACACAACATTGCTCTACTGAAATTTGCCCTCCAGCCACTCCAAAACCTCGCTGTTGTATAAACCGTGCTGGTGTTGATTTGCAGGAGACCATGGAAAAAAAAAAATCAGCATTGTATCGCAGAGGGTTTGATTGCCTCAGCTCAGGGAGCGAAACCCTTGAGAGGCCACCGGATCTCACCTGCAATCACATGAAATTCCACCTGGCTTTGATTTAAAATGATAAATCAGGCCAGGTTTTACATGAAACTGAGCCTAGACTTGTGCAAAAAGTTTGCAAACCTCAGCCTAGCCAGCTGCCTTCAACCGACAGCCCTTTCCATGTAACTTCAGGTTTCCTGGCAAGTATTTTGCAGGGCTTTGGTTTCTCACTCCTTTTGCTCCTGGCCTTGCCTGTTATGGAGTTACACGCCACAATGAGACAAAGCAGAAATCTTGAGACATTCTTTTTCAAATGTTGCTGAAAGTGACTTGTTTTAATGCCAGATTGTGCCATATTTATTCTCACTGAGTAAAACTTTTTGCAAGAAATTGTCCCATAAGCTTCAAAGAAGGTGCCTGCAAAATAGGTGACTGAGAGGTCGCCAAAGGAATATTTAATTTTTTTTTTTTTTTTTGGTAGGAAACAGTTTAAACTGAAACACATATCAAGCTTTTTTAACTTTTGCAGTACTTAGACATGCTGCAGTGAGGGAGAATCCACACCTCCTCCGTGTGAACTGAATATGTTTATTCCCCACATGCAGCTTTATTCACCTATGGATCCTCCAGGTATGAAACCCAGATAACTGTAGGTTTCCAAAATGCACCAGGAGAACAGATAGGCTGAACGGTCTCTCTTCATGGCATGTTACAAACATTGATCTTCTCCTATTTTACCTGATTTGCACTTAACTTTTTTCTATTTGGCCTTTGGTTCTGCAGTTTTACAATAAGCTGAGGTAGCCACACAAGCCCATGTTATTAGGTACAGACTCTGAAAATCCCTCAGCTCACTTAATCTTCAGCTTCCTCTCCCAAAATTATACCTATAACAAAGACACTTGACAGCAGAGTTATCAACTTTTAGTATTATATCTTAAATCTCAAAACATTCGGTATTTTGCTTGCTGTTGAGGAGAAGCTCCCCAATGAGTCTAGAGATCTAAACAGAAAGAAAAATTAGTAATTTTGAATGTTATGATTGGAAGGGGGAGAGCACTGATGGGGGTCTTTCTTGGGTGACAGTAGTGAAAAAGCAGCAGTGAGCTGACTGAGATGAATGCTACCTTTAAAAGAACCAGAAGCATCTATTCAGTGAGAAAATAGGACTATTCCATAAAAGAGGTGGGAATCAATTACAGCCTTTCATGAACACAAGGCATAAGTACTCGCTAAAGCAACAGCTCTTGACCCACAAGTATAACCTATTTCTGAAACACAGATCACTTCATAAGAAAACATATGTCAAAACACACATCTGAGATGCTGAAGCTCCTTTATTCATCAGTCTTGAAAAAAATAAGTCAACACAAGAATAAAAATTACTTTGTGCAAAAAAACCCACCATGTTCAGTACAGATTACAGTTGCTCCAATGGAAGAAGTGTGTAGTACAAGTAATATTAACCACCTCTGCCCCATGAAGCAAGAATACAACTGGAACACGGCTACTAAGCAAGAATAAAAACAACTGGAGAAAAAAAACCCTCAAAACTCATTGGGTCAGAAGTAAGGGAGATAATTTAAGATCTGATCTGGTAAATTGAAATGACATCATAAAAGTAGTGGTTGTAAGAAAAGTAGAGGATTTGAAAACTCATCAGTCCAGCCGAAATCATACAGTTGTTGCTTCATAAGCAATGGGTTTTATCCCGTTTAATTTCATTTGGATCAATTTACCATCAGCCAATCACAAGCATAGACTTAAGCAAATCAAGCTGAGGGAGAGGACATTCAAACAAATAGCAAAGGAATCATAACACACTGAAGAGGAGGTGATCAGGCTTACTATTACAGCAACGAGGATGCTGCATCAAAATCCAACGCACAAATCACTACTGTGTTCAGTAATGACAGTGGTATCAGCCTGCAGGAGAATGGGGTAGTCCTCAGTTTGTATTAACTTAATAAACTAAGCACTAGGGATTTGGGAATTACTGAAGTTTTTATTGGAACTGTTTACTTTGTATAAGCAAATAGTGGGTAAAGCCTTTACAGGAGTAGCTCCTAGGAATCATCAAACAACTTACAGTCCTGAGGAAAAATGCACCAATATTGGATTTGAAAACCGTCTGGAGAGATTGATCAAATATGAAATCAGTCCTGGAGAGCACACTTAAGCACAATGCCTGAACTCTTAGCTAATTCCCAACATGTTGAGGTTGCCTTTTCCTCTCTCGAGGGGAAGAAGAGAAGCAGCAGTGAAGAAGAGAAACCCAAAGGGCTAAATCCTGCACTCTAAACATGCCAATCGATTCAGCAAACCAGATACCCAAATTCTAAGTATGCAAGTACATGGAACACTCTTCAGAATACTCAAAATGCCTTGCACTCTAAATCACATACTTGGACTAAGTTCATTGCTCTTGCTTTTAACAATTTAATTACCAGTAGTAACCATAATAAATATTCTAAATTACAAAATTAATTGAGATTGTTACATACCCCTTATAATATTTAAGACACATTTTGGGCACATTCAGATCTATTCAACCCCGTATGAGCTTGGAAGGAGTTTGAATCAACTTCTTTTTGAGAACCATTTGGTCCCCAAAACTCCTCAGTCCCACTGAGAGGTTGGGGAAGACAAGAATTGCAGCACAAGATTTTTGGCTTCCATTTGAGCTGACTGAACACCTATGGTTCTGAAGACACCTGAGGTGACAAAGTCAGAAGTATATTTGTAGTCCAGAGTAGAAGAAATTCACACATGAGGGCTAAGAGGAATAATTTTTAGAAGTTAAATAGAAATCTGTCACAAATTTCCATCTCCTGGAGTCTGCAGAGTAGTTTCACCCATTATTTACGACAATGTAAATCACAAGAACAAGTTAATTATTTCCTCCTAAAATACAAAAATGAAGTTACCTAAAACAGCAGATACACTTAATTTGGGGGTTGTTTCTGAAGGCTTCATTCTTTTACTTTCAGTTGTCACTGCTCATAGCTTGCAACTAAATAAATAGAGAAGCTACCACAGTTCAGCGCCAACTGTTAACAATGTCATCTACCAGTGGCAAAAACACCATCAAGAAAAATTAAACCAGCTGGTCTCTGATTATAAAAGTCTATCAGACCAGTCAGGGCTGCTTCTGTGTGCACCTTGCTGGGGATCATGTCCAGCTCCAGCTGAAGGGCAATAGGGGAGTCTCTTTCTAGTAAATCCATAGGATTGTGCTGTGAAAATAATTCTGCCATATGCAGATGGTATTTTTTGAAAACAAAGAACGAATCAAAATCCTTACACCTGGTGCAGTGATTGCTCGTACTGATAATTAAGTCCATTTTGTGTATTGCAAAATCACTCTGACTGTCACTGTAAATTATATCCCATTATTGACAAACTGTGTGCAGATCCAAAGAAGAGTGGGCCTTTTTCTAAATCCATGCTTATATATACATATATATATATATATATTTATCACCTACATCACTGACATCATCCAATAAACTTAATTGACGGTGGTTTGTCTTAACTAACCTACGTTTTCAAGGTGGTGTCATTCAGAATGAAATGTGTGTGCATTTAAAATCTGCACCCCCTGGGAGAGCTGGCATATGTACAGATTCTCAGTTATAAAGTTGAGTTATAACGTAGCTCTCCTCCCAGGAAACGCCAATGACATTACTGGTGTGATTTCTGATCAGGTCCCCAAGCCTTCCCTTCGTCCTACCTCTGAACCACCACGTGTGGGCTTCCCAGCCACCTCCAGTGATGGTTAATCATAGAGAAACCAGTGATGCTTTTCTATCCCTGGGCACACAGACCGGTCCAGCACGCACTACGTGTACAATGGTCCCTAGAATATCATATCACTCTGCCTCTGCAGTTTTACCATGTGAACTTTATTTTCTATGGGATTGTCTGATGAAAAATAATGAAGAAATTTCTCATATTCCACAGACACATCATGACAAGACTCATACCAGATTCACATTATGATTCAAATGAATTGTACAGCTCTGCCTCACCAGAAACCACTTGGAACAGGGGCCGTTGCTTTGGGCGCACACAGCCAGCGGTGGAACAAATGAGCACACCAAAATATAGCAAAGCTTAAGACACTTTTGAGTTTTTACAATGTTATTAGAGATGAGCAAACACATATGAGAACAAAATGTACAATAAACTGATCTTATTCCAGACCCTTTCGAAATCTGTGCAGTGAAGTATCTGTTCCTCTCCTTCCCACTGAACCCCAAAAGACACATTATCTTTGAAAATATACTGCAAAATTCACAGGGTCAGCAGGTCTGGCATCGTCTGCTGGGCTGGCTGCAGACTTCAAATCCTGCGCGTTGGGGCTTCCTCGGGGGAAGCAGCGCTCGCTGCATTCCACCTTCTTAATGGGGTGTAATCAGGGACACGTTTGCTTCAAACCTATTAGCGAACTTCCCGCTTCGAACCCAAACTCTTTTTTCAAGTAGTTTTTATTAAACTTAAATAGCAAATACTCTTAGTTTTGCTAACAACGGTAACTGGCATTCTTTCTGATGAGATTTCAGCCCAGGGTTATGAGGCAGACCGTACGTGTCTCTGCTGTTTACAAGAGAAAGGAAATGGAGGCGTGCTGCATTCTCATTCCCATTCACTATTTCCCTGCCCCCCCTTTTTTTTTTAATTTGTACAAAATAATGGGTTGCTATGTTTGTCTGACACTAAATCGAAAGCAGAGTGATAACTCAGAGTTGGAAAAGCCTGTCTTAAGTTTTGGCTAGAAAAGCTATATTTGTTTTTGGATCACTCCATAAATCGGTCAAGATTAATACCTCCTTGGTTTAAAAAACACACCATACAAATTTGCCTGATTCAAATGCTAAACCTGTGAGCTGTTGGTTTAAAGCAGTAGTATGTTTCTTTCTCTTTGCCATTATCCAAAAGAAAAACAAATGATAGATCCTCCCTCCACATTACATTTAAAAGGGCTATCATTAAAAAAATGACAGTGTTTGTAACTGCACCCATGCATTTTGCCCAACTACCAAAATTGCCCAGTTTTAATACTGGGGCATTCCCATCAGGCAGACATGCTGAAAAACAGCCCAGTTTAAAAACTACTATTGGATACACAAATATGTAACTCAAATAACTGCTTACACTAAATCAGATTTATTATTACGTTCAGAAGACAAAAGGGCAGAAGCAGCTATCCTGTTTGACTGCATAACTCAGCCTACTACGTTTTACCCAGACCCCCTTTGAAAGCAGCTGAAAACCTGGATTTGGCTCAATCAAACATACCCCAAAACCACACAGACGCAGAGGGATGAGGAATCTGCTCATTACCCAGCAGGTTTGCTGTGGTGGTTCATCACCTTCATTTACCGTGAGCCTCTGCAGACAGGTCCGTGCACCCAGGGCCCCCCAAAGAGCTGGGGGACCCTCCCCAAAATCTGCCTGATGGTGCCTTCGCCTTTCCCATTGAGCATTTGAGCTCTCGCCTGCTCTGACTTTAAAGGTCCTGGAAGAAATCTTGCAGCCTTGGCTGTACCCTGCGGAGTTCCTCCCTGGACCCCAGCCAGCCAGCGCGGGTTCCCCATCGCAACCTCCCAGCCTGCAAGCACGACCAAAAAATGCTTAACGGAGTCTACCCACGTCAGCCTGGCATTCCAGGATTTATGTTGTATTAAAGCAACGTTAGTAACACTTTTCGGTGTGCAGGAGCATCTATTCTTGCACTCAGTAAAAGCTTTCATCCAGCTCTTGGCACTACCTTTGAGCACAAAGAAATGTTAAAACCCCTCCGTTTAAGTCACTGGACTGAGATTAAGATAAATTTAGATTCAGTTTTTAGCTATACCACAATACCTCTGTGTGTCTCAGCTGCCGATTTGACCCTTTCATATGTGGAAGTTTTGGTTTATATAATTGCCAGAGCTGCCTAGAAATAGGAAATTTTCAGGGAATTCTGAAATATAAGTGAAGGAAAAAAAAAATCTAAATCAGGACTGAAAACTAAAAGGCCAATACTACCCTTGAAACAAATATTCAGGAAAAAATCTTGGATTCAGAATCACTTAAACAGACAAGTCAATATTTCATTTAATATTTCAACTTGCCTAATTTAATTCAATTATTTTTTAATTTTTGTTTAAAAGCCTAAAAAAGATTGAGGGAAAATGTGTTGTATTACAAAGTTGCATTTGATATAAACAAATTATTCAAATACATCTGTCTCTCAAAAAAAAGGAAAAATGCTGAAACTAGAGAAAAAAAAATAGATTTTCAATAAGTTGCTTCAACTTTTCCTATAAAAAGTAAATATATATAGACAATCTCCCCCAAAACGCTGATGCTATGGATGGGGAACCTCTCAATGATTTTCCCAACAGCTAAACAATACCGTTGTCAGCTGCTGTGTGGGTGAAGACACCAGATGTCCCTTGGTATATGCATATTCACCTTCTTCCAGAATACGACTGATAAATAGTACACTACTATATATTTCATTTCTCATTAATGGAAAAGTCTGCCAGGTGGATGAAACCACCTTGTCTTTTCACGTCTTTGGTGATCTGCGTGTCTGTGAAGCAACGTGTTGCAAAGGGAAAACCCCCATGCTCATTTTCTTGGACACCCCTCAACTTTCAAAATTTTCTATTGTTCATGATTTCTTTTCTAGATGAGACCAACACTGTAAGGATAGATTCAGCATCTTCGCATGGTGGTGGTCAGGACGTGTCTTGGGATGTGTAAGAGCCAGATTTAACACCCTGCTCTGGATCAAACACCTAACCAAGCTGAAGTTGGCTCGTTTGTCTTTCAATACCAGCCTGGCCGGGGTCTGACATGATGCAGACACGCTCACCACTCAGTGTAGACTCATTTTCTGTGACCATACCCACTTCACCCAACCCTGAGAAATATTTCCAAAGGGAAGCCTCAGCATAGGGGGAAGACTTTCATGAAAACCTCTTGGTTTTAATGAATACGGATTTTCTGATAGAAAACTTTCTTTTTTTCTTTTTTGAGTAGGAGAATCACCAACAGCTCCAGGTTGGACACTGCTTTTGTGTAGAGTCCTCATCGTCCAGAGCTTAAGAACCAGCTATTTATCAGCTGCTCCCAGTGCTCTGGGCTCAGAGCAACCATCCCACTGCTGGGACCACTCTCCCCTCACTTGCTGCGTGTAACAAGCATCCCGCTTCTGGAAAAAGTCTTCTCCCATCACCCATGGTGGTTTACAAGCTCCTGGAGACTGGGTTTTAAACACAGCTGCTGGCAGATGTGGAGACACTTGCCCAACCCTTCCTTCCCCAGAGACGTGGGAGGTTAAAGAGTTTATGGCCAAACTTCAGCAGAGTTACTCCAGCTCCTGGGGAGAAATGCTCACGCGACGCTTCTGTTTCTCCTCACTCATTCAGGCCCCATATGTTAAAAACCAAGGTATAAAAAAACAGAGCCTGATTTAAATATCGCATGGCCAAGGCAGCAGCTAAGCCATCATTAGGTGTTGACTTGACAAATTTTCTGGGGTCAATACCTGCGTAGTCTTTTATATAAAGCAAGCCAGCTTGTTTCTCTCTTCTTGCTGTTGCAGGCCAATTTTAAGCCTCCCCGAAGACTTTATTTGTAGGATGTGTCTTTGCTTATGGAAAAGTAACACGTGCAGACAAAATAACTGTTTTTCAGGTTTGATACTGAAGTCCAGCTGAAACTAATGAAAAGTCTGAGACCTTTGGACCCTGGTAGGGCAAAATTCCTAATGAAGATGGATGTAAGACAACAGAGGGAATGAAAGAGTATCTGGTCTTGTCTACGCCACTGGGTAGATTTTTACCCAAGAGAATAAGAAGGATTGAGATGTGTCCTTTTTAAATATTGTTCTATCTCTTCCACTTAAGTCATCTCACCCATGTTCTTTTTCCTGCTTCTTTCAAGCCCTGTGAAAGACACTTTTGCTTGTTTGTTTCACAAACTATACTGGAAAATCAGGGAATTAGTCTCTCTTCTCGCTCAAAACCAGTTATTTATTGCTAGCTAGCTTTAAATGTCTACCTTTGATAACTTGGCAAACCCAGCCAAGTCTCACCTATACACCCGTCTACATGTCTGCGTAGACAAGCTCAGCTCCCACTCAAACTCCTAAAGGAAAAGCATCATTCCTCTGCAGTGACAAATACCCACTGGTTTTTGTTGTGAAGAGTGTGTTAAAAATGAGAAACAAGCTGAGTGCTTAAAACAGCACATCGTGGGACCAGAGCCCTTCTGAATATTGCATGTATAAACCTGGTGATAACATGTATAAACCTGGTGTCCCATATCTACCCTAGCTAATACCTAAGGATTTAGAAAAAGCTTATGTGCCATGAGGTGTGGGCATGGCAGTGAGATTTCCTTTTCCACACCAACTCTTGAATCCACTCATGCTCTAAAACAAGTAACTTCATTACACTTCTCATTATCTCAGCTTTTATTTATATTATCTCACCTTTTATTACTACACATTTTAATGGCCATGAAATTATCCAACTGTCATATAAAAAATGCAAATAATGAAATTTGTCACAATCTCTGAAGGATACCTAGGTATTTTGTGAATATGACTAGCAAAACTTTTACAAATAAAAGCCCTTCTCCCTACCCTGCCTTGCCATTTGTATTTTCCCAGTTTCCTCAACACTTAATCTTCAGGCACTGTGAAACCAGATGGTTAAACAATTAGATAAATCGCAGGCATTGCTTACTTTGTCTTTTCTGTAAGCGCTGACCAATAAATCTCAGAACTTTCTCGCTGCAGATGCATTGGTGAACACCAAATCCCAGTTCAGTAGCTGGACTCCTGTTTCCTGGGCCCGCAGAAGATAGAAAATATCACATTTCTACCTCATTCGACCCTTTCAATATCCCTGTCACGCTTCATTGCTTTACAAGGCACCATTTCACTGTTGCAACAAAGATTACAGGGAATCTAACAGGTAAGGCCCCGAGCAAACACGGCGCGGAGTGGACCCAAACAGGAGGCACAAGGACTTCATGTCTTATCTGTTCCCCATCTCGGCATTTCTAACCACAAGAACTGCCCCGCTGACAGCCCTGCCTGTCCTCGGGCAATGAATCTGTAATAAGATATATACACACAACAAATAATAGAGGTGGTTTGTTGTGTTTGAGGGTTTTTTTAGCTGAAAAAATATATACCGAGGTAATTAAATTGCTAACATGATGGATGGCCTTATTTTATATTTGAATTTGAAGTGACTATAGCATATAAAAAAGTGACTTACTACAAAAAAGAAAGTATAATGCCATAACTTGCATTGAAATAGAAAGATGGATATTTGCCTTGAATTCTGAAGAATCAAGCTTTCTTGTGCTTTTAATGACAATTTATAGCATTTGGATGTTTTATCAAATATCCTAAAATATTTCAGAGACACTAAATAATTCAAACTCAAAGTCATCTCCCATACATAGGAATCAGAGAAACTGAGGCACTGTAAGGTCGCAAGGTATTTTAGATGATTTAGGAAAATTTAAAAAAGAAAAAAAAAAATCACAATAACCTTAGGAAAGGAGACTAGTTGTTTAAGTGCTAGACCTTATAGAAGCCCTGTACAATAATATATTGTATATGGCTTTGGCAGCACCACCTATAGCAAAGTTTGTACAAATTCCTCTTTACAGATCCTGTTTTCAGCTGTGTTGACCTAAAGAGCCCTTAAGAATATCATATCAATGCCAGTGTCACGTAGTCACAACATAGGAAAATTGTCCAATCTCCTCCTCCCCTTTCCTCCCAAATAAAAAGAAATAGGAATAAATAAAATAGGGAGAAAAAAATACAAGAAAGCAGGGACCAACCACCCAAAAGACCTCAGAATAGCTTCAGGACTTCCATAGACCCATTAAACAAATGAAGGATTTGATGTTATGTTTGAAGGTCTATATTAATGTGAAGTTTGGGTTGCAATGGATTATAATTTAGGAGATTTAATTTTGCATTTGTTCTCTTTCTATTGAGAAATTTGTGATCCTTATCGCAAGCTGCAGAAGCTATTGGCCAGCAGCCATAAAAGTATTAAATGTAAATGGCTTGTTACATGGGCAGTTATTTGCTGTGCAGCAACGCTGTTTCAAAAAACCCACTCAAAGCCCCCTATAAATCCTGGTATACATGTATTTTCTTGCTTTTGCCTGACGCTCATAGAGTTAACAGGCAAATGACTTCAATAAAACTTCCATACAAAAGAGCTAAGATGTTAAAAACTCACTTTTAACATCTGTTCATCATTTCATTGTGCGGCCACACATTAGATAAACGTGCTTACTCATAAGAGCACAGTACCTAACTGTGACCTCAGCCATGACATCAAACAAGCACACGGGGGAATTATTCCATGTTTTTGGCATTGGTGTGGTTGACTTTCACAAAGCAGGGGAGCAGAAAAACTGTGCCTGACGAGTGGTGAAACTGCAGGATTAACAACCCACTTTTATCAGTTGTTGGTTTCTTTACAATAGGAAAATGTGTAAATAGGTCCATCCCCTGAAATTAAGCAAACGTCATAACAGGCCACTTAACTAACCTGTAATTACACTGTCGCTTGTATTAACTCCATCACTTGCTAATAGAGTAAGTTATAGTGGAAGCAGCCAATGTTGTTAGAAGGGTTATTTATTTTATGCCCTAATTAATCAGTACTGACACTGAACCACATCCTTCCTCCTTCCTCATTATTTAAATCACCCATTTATATGGATGAGCCTCTTTGCTTTGTGCATTTCATTAATGCCTTAACATGCTCCCAGGAGGAGAGCGGCAGGCGCTGATCCAGCGAGGGGGTAACAAACACTCCTGTTCCCCCAGCCGCCTTCCCTGGCAGCAGTGAGGTCAAGGGGATCAAGTCTTTGGGCTCTCAGAGGTTTGGTCCTCCGTGGTGCTGGGGAAGGAGCAAATTTCCTGGGTTGGTCCAGTTTCAAGCATTAAGTACTTGGGGAGACTGAGGAGAACATCTCTTTTTGGGAAGATACCACCACATAAGGAAACCTTTGCTTCGAGTCAGGCACATGCTTAAGTAATTTCCCAAATCTGGGTCCTGATCCGAAAATTGGAAGCGACTAGTAGAAGTTCCCTTATCCCCTGGTAGCCCACCCTGAAACTGCAAATGAAACGTGGATGTAAAACTACTTGCTCTGCAGAATGGAGGTCAAAATGTGGTGGGTTTAAATAGAATATGAGGCAATTTGGAAAACTGACATTCAGGATATCTTGTGCAGGGCTATGTGTTGGGGTATACAATCTCTTATAGTTCAGCTGAAGTATTTTTATTTACCTCCTTGTTTTGAAGGGGTTACCTCTGCAATATTTCGTAACGGAACAGCCAAAACAAAGTCTAAATCAAAGTATTCTTGATGGATTATTTTAAAGCCAGCTTTTTCTTTCAGTCCTTTCACATTCCCCTTCTTCCAATTCTTTGCTGAACACACACGTCCCAGGTAAGCCCTTGCTGTCGCACACGTGTAGGCTCTGCAGAGCAGACCAAAGAGTCTAGCAGAATTTTTTTCAGTGACTACTAATTTGTTTAAACGAAGTACACAGAAGGGCGCACATTAATGACTCTCTTTTGATGCAAGAAGCCTCTCTTGTTCTCCTGGAGGGTCAGCACGGGGATGGCGATGCCGGGCTAAGCAGGGTGGCAGAAGAGCACAGCCCAGCCTGACCCCCATCAGACACCCGCCCACACTTTCTGTGCTGTGTTGCCCTCCCTGGCATCATAGCCGAAAAAGCACCCCAAACCTCTTTTAGTTGTTATTCTGTGGCCTGCCTTCAACACAAACAGCTCCTGCCACTGTTCAATCAGCTGCAAAGTGGGGTTGAACTCTTAATATTTAAAACTCGCAGGGGATGGGGAAGAAAATGCACATCCAGGACTGGGAAAGCTTTGACGGTATAAGACAGGAGCCCACCTGCATTGCCCAAAACCAGCTTAGCAGGAGGATGGGGAAGGCACAACAGGTCTTGCACCCCATGCATGACCATTCCATAGGACCAAAATCTGAAACCAGCCCATTGAGGACTCCCCATGTCCTCTTCAGGCTGTCCAAGAGCCTCTGACCCCTCTCTATGCCCATGTCACACTGTCCAGGGCAAGTACAGCTGGAAATGCACATCCTTGTGTCAAAGTGGTTATTGACAGACTCTTTGGAAGCTGCTTTTTCTAAAGGAAGACAAATGGCACAAGGCTGCACATACTTTACTTGTGTAAAGCTCAAACACAGCTTCGGCAAGCTTTCAGAGGACAAAACCCCACAATTTAATTCAGTGTTGACAAACATGATCCTATCAGGCAACTCAGAATATCTACAAAGGGATTTTTAAAACTTCTGGAATTTTTAACCTGCAGTGGGTTGAGATACTGTAGTTCAAGAAAATATTTTGGAAGATTTTAAACTATATTATTAATATGTATAAGATTCTTATTTTAGAGGAAACATGTACAATTTTACCAGTACAGCTTTCTGGCAGCAACATCCATGCCAATGCAGATAGCTGCAAACCAATTTGACTTCCAAAAAAAGAGGAAACATTATCCAGTGCTACACGTTGAAACCAAAGGCCATGTGTAGCTCCATTAATTTGTGGTTCAAGGCCAATAATTAAACCATCTAGGTTCCATCCAAACATTTTTCTGACTCCCCAGACATTTTGCCAAACCGTGAACTAATTTTCACCACGAAGGCTTTCTCATATTTAGCACATTTTTGGAGACAGTTGCTCACTCGGCAGAGCTCCAGGGGCACTTGAAACCTCGCAGTGCAAACTGGTCAAAAGTTGCCAAGTGCATATTGTCCAATGAAATCTGGTGTGTCAGAAACCATAAAAACCAAACCAAAGCTGTACAACTTTTCCACGGACTTCATACCCAAAGCCCTGCGAGGGTGCGGTTTGGGCCAGTTGCCGAGGCTGTGAAGAGTTCTTCAGTTTGCAGCTACAGGGGGTATTTGCAGACTGTAGATTTCGATCAGTCTTCTTGTGTTACCTTTTTTGTGTGAATGGGTGGCTTGCCCAGGGTATTTATCTTTTTGTTTGTTTGTTTGGGTTTTTTTGTTTTGTTTTTGGTTTGTTTGGGAAAGCCCCCAGCTATTACATGTTTATTAAGGAAGAGAAAGACCATGAGTCCTTAGTAGGTGTCATGATGTTGAACCTTCCTGGCCAAAGCCCAAGGGTTTGAAGTGTGCCACCACACTATGTATTTACCTGCCCTTTTATTCTGGTCAAACTTCTCTGAGCAACTGAGTTATCTTGCTATTACAACACACAAAATCTGCATACATGAACATCCACCTAAACCAGTTGACAAGGAAAGCTTTCAAGGTCCCACATCTTTGCAGCAGAGCAAAAGTCAAAAAGTCTCAGACCAAGTGCTCCATCCTGCCCCCGTTTAAGTCAACAGCAAAGCACCGGTCCCCATGGCTCAGCGCTGACAAGTATGAGAATGGCCAACAAAATGCACATTAATTATCATTACTATGTCTGTTATTGTATAACAGACTGATTCTGTACTTTATCTCCCGGACCATTATCTCCTGCCATGTGATTTAAGTGTTGATACTGCTAATGTAAAGGAACACAGAACAGTAGTCATTTATCCTGCAAAAGACCTCGTGCTTTTCTTGTTCTATCAATCATTAAACAAGTAATGTCTTTTGTGTTATTGCCTTGACATTCATTAACACTCACGTCACAGGAAATCTTTGCAATTAAAAACCTTATTGACGATCTGTGGTTGTTTTTCATTGGCGTGTAACAAGCAAGATAATAAAAAATGAAAACAATAGTGTTATCATAGATAACTGAGGAGGTTTTTCCTTTTTCTTTTTTGTACCTCAACTATTTTAATGTTGCTGGTCTCTATTTTTTTTTTAATTCTAACATGGATTTGAGGGCTCCGAATGCTGGCAAACCACTTTTTATCAGTCCTAAACATCTGAACACTCCCTTGACATTTATCCTGTATGACCAGCTTTAGTGGAAACACTCTTGGAAAAGTTAGGCTATATGAGGACAAGAGAAATATTTCTGTCTCCACACTGTTCTGCCCTTTGCAGATGTACAACAACTACGCATGCAAACCAGTGACACAAGGATGCTGTGCTTTGTCCACTGTCCAAAACATGCATTGAACTGGTTTCCACGTTGTTGGTGCTACCAACGATTGGAACCTGCAGCTGAGCAGTGCTCGGGTCTGGTGGGAAGCAAAGCAGTGTGGGACTCCTTGAGCATGACCAGTTTACTCATGCCTTACATTGTGTCCAAAACCACCCTCTCTTTTTACAGTTACATGGAGTCTCACAAATTTAAGCAGGGTGATACGTATGCTACCTTCTGTTGGAACAAAGAGCCAAAAGCTTCTGACCTGAGGGCTGACTACAGAGATGCATCAGTGTGTTCTTCATTATTGCAGAAGAGGTTGAATTTTGCACATGCTGTGAGCACGATCTGTGTCACCCTTCGCTGTGGGACACAGCACATCACCACTAAAGCACTCAGGTTAAAGTGCTGGTCTCAATGTGGCTCTGGAATTGAGCCTGTGCTTCTCACAAACACAGACTCCTGTCGGAATCAGGCCATGATGTCTGAAAGGTGCCTTCTGGAAGACAATAAGCACAACTTCCATTCCCACAGACATTGACATAATTGAAAAATTAGGCCATTAGGCTCTTACAGTCTTACAGACTGTTTTAATTGCAGTCCATACATCTTGAACATATTTACTGAATGCTCCATGTATCTGGAGATAGCAGAGAAGTGAGTGCAACTCTACAACCTTGTTATAGAATTGGGACACAAAAAAAACAAACCAAACCAAACACAAAACCACCACACCTTAAATCAGACTCATCCATGCCTTCCTTACTCTTATATTACAGTGCTGGAACTCCTAGATGCAGACAGGTCAAGGCCAGAAGGGACCATTATAATAATTTCACCTGATATTCTGCTTAGTGTCATATAATTTTTGCAATTTTTGCTTTTCTGCTCAGTGATGATACTTCAAATTTACATCATCACAAGATAAAGAATCAAAGCCATTCACTTCAGAACCGTTATGCCCATGAAGGATGTTTGGAATAAGCTCTTGTGTACATTCATATCCCTTGATAATTAACAAAAGTGGAAGTGAAACTCTGAAAGTGACCAAAAAAACAAATTGTGTATTTTCACTTCCCAGGTATGAAGACCTCTCTTTGAGGCCTAATCAAATGCATTTATGATCATCCAGAGCTCTGAAGAGTACACAGCGTGTTTGGCATAGTAGCAGACTGCCTTCGCTGTGCACCACAGTAGTTATATAAATTCATATCTCTCTTCCTCTTTCTGGTAATTTAAGCATTAGTAGTGTTGATGTCAAGTCTGGACTGCCTATGGCTTTTCTTTTGACATCAACAGTAATGATCTTAGAAGGAATCACATTTATAAAACCACCCAACAAAAAAAGAATGTAATAAAACATGACAAGTATATTTCTCTGAAATGTAAGTAGAAAAAATATCGATTTAATATGTTACAGGTATTCACATTATTAATATTTTACGGCACTGATGAAATTCTTTCCCACACCAAGCCTAGGAAGAGAATAGATTTTGCAGGATGGAGAACACCACCAACATTCAGTAAATTAGTTGGAGAGCAAACCCTGCTCCCCTTGGTGCCTCTGCTGTTTACTAGACTGCTGTGCAGACCGGAATACCACAATTTTTAACACAAATCTTTCGAGGCCATCTAAACTTTTTCAAGGCAAAACAGCATTATGCTATTGAAATCTGAAACATGTCTCAGGAGATATTCTTACCACCACAAAAAAAAAAAAAAAAAAAACAAAAAAACACCAACCAAAACCAAAAAACAATATACATTAAGAATCCTATATGAGATAAAAGGTACAACTTCATACAGAAAGATGTTCACCTGCTCTCAGTGCCAGTGAAAGGCTGGGTTAAGATTCAAAACAGCTGCTGCAGGGAGATGCTGATGCATCTTCTGAGGAACAAATCTTCTCCACCAGTCCAAGAGACATCAACATTTAAAGTCTTAAGTGACACTTTCAGTTGCACAGATATTATAGAGCTATTGTTTCTACCTCCTTTCTCCTCCCCAGTGTACAGCTGTACCTATACGAGTTTCATACAGCTTTCCTGACCTTGGTTTTGTACTCGTGTACAAGTGTAGCCCCAGTATGAAACCACCCTGCGATCGTGCCTGGTGGGACAGTCTCACGCACGATGAAAGTTGTTTCACCTTAAACCATTTCAAATTTACAGACACGGTAAAATCAGAACATGAAACAAGCCATTGCCTTTGCATAATGTCATTGAGAGGGAGAGTTTGACTGTTAAACCCTGGTTAAACCACAGAGATGGGGCTCAAACAGCCTGTGTTTACTTCTGGCTACGCCGTAGATCCATGCACCAACCTACAGCAAGTCTTGTTATCTCCCTGCTCATCAGCTCACCATGAGTAATGTGATGAACATGTTGGACAGAAATAAGAGACCTCAGGTATTTGGGCATTAAATGGATGAGCATTGTGGAAAAGTGTAATGTGAAGGGAACATATAAAGCAAACAGGGATGAGATAAGAGATATCTGATTCACAAAGATTATGTCTTTTGTGCCCAGTATATGGGTGGCTAGCAGGTCACTGTGCAGGAATTACAAGTAATATAAGCGGGCATGAGGAAGCAATATTTTAACTTGAAAGAACTTGTAGAAGGATGAGAGAGAATTTGCATAAAACCAATACAGAGCAGACGGGAATGGACAAGCCTGCTGGTATCACACACACGCCAAAGGAAAATTACAGAAGAACAAGGAAGTTATTTTAGACAGGACTTCGATATCCTAACCATATATGAAACCAAGAAAACCTCTAAATCCACCAGAACAATTGCCTAAAGGATTTAGCAAAAGGCCCCAAGTTTCTGCTAGAAAAGTATCACATTACTGGTGATAAAAAAAACCCTTATCATGTTTTCCTGCTTTTAATTCCTTTAGAAGGCAGAATACCTATACATTTAAAAAAAAAAAAAAAAAGTTGAGGGTAAATACAAAGGTCACTGCTGTATTAATGTTTGTTATCTACTCTCTAACTTTTTTAACATTGTTTTGAGAACATGGAAAGGGGCAG
The DNA here is from genome assembly GCA_013399365.1 of Pampusana beccarii. Lineage (NCBI taxonomy): Eukaryota > Metazoa > Chordata > Aves > Columbiformes > Columbidae > Pampusana > Pampusana beccarii. Next base: position 235,073 of record VWYH01009570.1, on the reverse strand, counting down.
TCTGTGCCAGAAGTATCGTTTCTGACAGCAAATATTCGGAGAAGTTTATTGTCTCTAGCCATACACCAGACTTTTATTAAAAAAAAAAAAAAAAAAAGAAAAAAAGAAAAGAAAGTTGACTCTGGTTTCAAAGGAGATTGCAAAAGATAAATATTATGGTGATTAGGATCGTGTTCTAGAATTATGACAAGTCCAAGAGGTTTTCAGAGCCATGTGTCAAAAACCATAGTAAAATGCAGAGAAATATGTAGGCAGAAGTGTGAAAGAAGTCTAGGCAGAGGTGTGAAAACACTTTATAGTTCATTAAAAAGAGGCAAAGTGCAGAAACTTTCCCAAGCTGCAGCTCCCCAACTCTGCAATTGCTTTGAGCAAGAACTTCTGCTGAGGTCGTTCTGGGAAGCTAAAGCTCCTCAAGTGCCACATTCTCCTTTCATGGGACTCTCCAGCAGGAGGGATGGAGCTATGTGGGTCTATTAAAACTACAGTGTTTGGAGGAGAAATGTGCTAGTCACTCCTCCTTCTGCAATGGCAGCCTAATTTTATTCTGTCTATGCTCTAGAGGAATCAAATGCCTGATGGATGGAGCCTAAGAAAATCCCAATTCAGGCAGAGAATTGTAACACAATAACCCATGAGTAATTTGTTCTACAGTGACGTGGTGCCAGAAAATGTTGGGAGAAGAGAATGAAACAAAAGTTAGCAGTGGGCTAAAGAAGATGGGCCATGTTCTTGCAAGTGCTGAGAAGCAGTTTTACGGCATCCGTTTGACAATACCATGTTGACGGATCTCTTCTCCCATCGTACCCATGAAAGAAGATAAGTCTGCGAAGTCCCAGGTTGTGTGACATTCATATTATTTTTTCAGTAATACAGAACTATGAAATAAAACTTCTAACAAAGATGAGAACAGAGATGACCATGGTGGATTTATGCAAGAAAATAAAAGGTTCGGTGTTCATGTGACCTGAGAAGTGATTTCTGAGGAACATTCCTCTATCCTTTCTTCCCCTCCTCTTCTTGGCCCTCTCCCTTGACACAATTATATGCACAAGTTAGAGTGAAACCAAAACCTTTTAATACCGGTGTGGTAAGCTGAAACATCACTTGACAGCGTTGAGTTTCAGCCTGGCTGGGCACAAAGGATGAACATACCCCTGCAAAATCCAGAATTACATTTCTGCTGGATGACACTCCAGTGGTGACACACTTCAATAGCCCCGTTAAGCATAGATAACACAATGCCTCTTTGGTGCCTCGCTACAAGCCCTTGCCAGTAATGAGCTTTAAAGAAACAATGACTCACGGTAATATGAACTGTCACAAGATCTCGCAGAAAAGGATACGAGATAGCTCAAGGATGGTGGCACACAGCCTGCCCTGCATTCTGCAGCACACCTCTTCCCACGGCCAGATGAAGGCACAGATAATAAAACCAGATAAACAGACAACTGCATTTAAGTCCTATGAATCACAGGAATCATTTCAACCCCCTTCCCAAACAACCCTGTTTTGTTACCAATAAAGTTTTGACTGTTTTTCAGTTCTGCCTCACCTTCTAGCAACTGCCTCCCTGAATTTCTTCTCTGCTTCCTTCTGGCTGCTGCGGAGAGACCCAGCACTTCCATGTGCCCAGTAAAACCCTTCACCACCAGCCACACACCACTGGTGAGACCTGATTGTCCAAGGTGGGAATAAATGGGAGATAAAAACTCCCCTAGAGATCAAAACACTTAAAAGCAGTTTCTATGCAATCTATGAAAACGGCCTTTGGAAGGGCCTTTTTCCACACACCACACACTTCCAAGTATTTCTACCTGAAAGCGTATATTTTTTAATTAAAACCAGGCATTTTCTTACCTGTGGCACTGAACACCTCAGATCTGGAAATTCAACTTGTCACTGTGCAACCAGGGCTTAAGCCATTGCTTCCACGTGCGGAGCAGAGAGCGGGACAGATTCCAGCTCCGTGCATCAGTTCCACCGTGCAAACAGGTGAAGAACCTCAAATCCTCACAAAGGAAGAAGATACCAGCAGCTTTTCTAAGGGATATTGTAAAGGACCTTGCGGGTTCAACAGCAGCTTGGGAGCAATGTTTATGGCAGAGCTATAAACTCATGAACAAATTAAAAGGATTTACAAGAGTAATTCAAGCCTCAAGCCAAACCTACTGAACACAGGAGATGATTCTCTCAGGGTCAGAAAGAAATAATTAGCACTGTACTTGTGGAAGAGGTTTTAGTATCATTTCTTGCCCCACCTATAGGGAAAAAAAAAAAGGTATCCTTTCACTTACGGCAGTAAGTGCACAGGAAGATCATTCCTTATCTCTTCAGTGCTTCATCTGGCTCTTTTTATGGACCCTTTGTTCTTGTTTCGACTCACCTGTTACAAGAGGGCTTTTTTTACCCCCCCATTTTAATGACCTAACACTTAAAACTCCGGATTTTAACTCAGACATCTAAAATTAAGCCCTCCAGGCAAATTGTTTAAAGCTCAATGGGTTTGTATACATATTTTAAATTAGAATTAGCATTTTTTCGTGCCCTTGATGTTCCCTGTCTGTGTTATCCCACTTGTTTCATTACTGGTGAAAATGGATGAAAACCTCAACAACTAACCCAAGATGTGCAAAGATCTGTGTTTGGAAGTTTGGCTTTTATATGGGTGCTCAAACACCTGCTGTAACTGAGCAGTAACTTTATTTGTGGAGATGGTCAGTACTATGCTATCAAGTGGTGATCGGTGAGAGTTTGTAACTATGAAAAGTTTTTATTATAATGTGCAAATTAAGAAAATATTAAAAGTAAGATGTTCTGAGGAACAGAGATGTGTCTGAATCTGCTGCTGAAGACGGTGGCATCAGTGTCCACTGGTCTAAGTCAAAGTGCCCCAAGGATGTTGCATTCCTTCCCCACGGGCTGAGCTAAATGAACGGAAAAGTTCTCTAAAACTCAGAAGTAATGAAGTCAGGAAGAAGGAGTTACTTAGCAGAGGTCCACGAAAAATGTCTGGAACCCCTAAAATAATAGAAAATAATATAGGGATATGTAGAAGACAACAAATATCCTTTCTAAGAATTTTGAAACCCTCATGAAGATATTATATTGTTCTCAAATCCCAGAGGGACACTCAAAGCCCCTTTCAAAACATGCAGCATCATGGCATCACCAAGTGGTATTTAAATCACAGGTGCTTTTATCTGGATGTACACAGAAAGCCAAGGTACACGCTAAAGCTATTATGTGCACACCAACTCCAAAAAGCTTAATTTCTACATACCAGGAGGAAAGGTATCAACATGGAGAGAATTTCCACGTTATATTTTTCATAGGATCTCTTTGCTGAAAAGCCCCTGCAGACCCTTCCCACTAATCTGTGCTGGTTGGGATATGGAGAAGGATCACTCCAGAGGCTTTCCCTTCAGACCACAAAAGGAAACATTAATCAAGCGAAATATAGGAAATTATGAGACCTAGCTGCTAAAGTTCAGCCCCAGTGACCAAGTCAGAGTTCATCACAGGGTACAGGTGACTATCCATCAAATGACCTATCATAACACACATTAAAATGTCTGGGTTAATCAGGACAGTAGCCAAGAACAATATTTTTCTGCTGACTTTCATAACAGCAGGTACAAAAGCAATCCGCTTGAAACACTTGTCTGCAGCATTAGAGACAAAATTTGATTAACTAAACAAAATACCAAATATCGTTTAAACCAGCTTATACTATCTCCTCACTGCACACCAAACACAGGACCAAGGGTGTTGTAGATGTAGTACAGAAGGTACTAGACCTTCGGAGCTTTAGGTGTGAGCTGGAAAACACAGTGAAACCTGAGCTTAACTTCTGCGTTGCTACCTGTAATCACATTAAAACACAGAAAGTGAGATTGAAGGTTACTACACCACCACCTGATAGTGAAGTGGGATTGGCTACAAGTATCACTATGATTACTCTGCAAATACTTTAATGCAGATGAGGAAGAATATCTTTATGAGTTTATTATAAATTGCACCGTGTAGTCATCAGAAAAATACCAGTGTGACTTTGCGCTCTGTCCGCTTTCAACTCGGCACAAGGAAATGATAAAATAGTTTTATTGCTACCAGTAAAGACACTTCACGTTTGCGAGATTATTTCCTCCTGAGGATCTTCGAGCCATTTCTCTGAGATTACAGGGTTGCTCAACGGGGCAGGTGTTTATCCTCAGTGCCACAAGCGAGGAGCCAAGACACAGCGGAGCTGCGTGACTCAGGCACACACAGGATGTCATTAATCAGGAGCAGATTAATCAGGTCCCAACCCTGAATGTTAATCAGAGCTCTGCACTTGGCCCTGTTTCTCCCCAGCCCTGGACCAGGGACCCCTCCTCACTGTCACACCCAGGTACATCAACTGGGACCACGTCCCCATCACGTGTCAAGTGGACCCGTGTCTGTTGGTGGGCAGTTTCTATGAAAAAAATGCAAGTTTTTTCACAGCTGGCAGTTTGCGGGTGAGTGGACAGCACTGCTGTGGAGGGGGGAGTCGAGCCTGGCCTTACCAGGAGCTCACACCATCAGGCTGGTCCAGCACCCAGCACAGTCCTAAAGGAAGGGACTTTATTAGTATCTTTCTGGAGGGAAATTGTGCCTGTTGCAGTTCAAGTCAATGGGGACAGAGAGGGTGAGCCTGGGTTCAGCATTGAATTCAGTGACTGGAGCAGTTTGTTAAGGCACACGCTTAGAAGTTTTACTGGAATAAGCCTAAATATACCCTGTTTGAGTGAAGCATATTTATAAACATCTCACTGGTAATGATTTTTTTTTTCTGCCAACATGTGAACTAATTTGTGATCTATAAAAGTAGGAACTACAAACAAATAATTTATCCTACAAAAATCTTTTTATCAATGATGACAGTCATTGCCACTGCTGTACGTGTTACTACTGCTCTTTACTTGGAGTGGTTTGGTGGAAAAGATCACTGTATAATTAAATGGCTATAGACAGAGATGTGTGCTCAGTGCATCAGCAAGCTTTGGCAGAGAGGCATTACATTTAGTTACAGTGGTTAGTGCAATCAAACTTCCCAGCTTTGCCCCAGGAAAGTAAAAAAAAAAAGAAAAAAAAAAAAGAAAAAAAGCCAACACACTCTTTGTCAGGCAAATGATGGATGGTTATAATGTTATACAATGAAAGAAGAGCTCAGGATATGTATACAATGGCTTCAGTTCAAAAGAGTCTGCAGCAACAAGCTCAATAATGGAACTTTTAAGTTATATATACGTAAACCAAACGGAAAGCTGAGAAACCTTCCGTCTCAGATGGATAAACTGTTTACCTAAACAGAAAGAAACACCATTAATTCTCATAAATGACAATGCAAAGATGAACAGACTGATAATTCAGGTTGAATCTGCTGGATGAGAACAAAAGCACATGTTTGTGCAGCCCTTGTGTCTTAGACGTGGTTTGAGCCGCCCCAAGCACATAGCTCAGACCGGCTCCTGCTCTTTCCGAGCCCAGTTATAACAACTAAAACACAGGCTAATTTCCGTGTTTGTGATTTCCATTCGCAGTAATAGGATATAGGTATGATTCATAACAAGATGTCCAAAGCGATTTTAGAAGATGCTTCAGATGGCACACGCTGGGGCCGAGACCGCGGGGCTGCCCGAGGGGGAAGAACCGCAGGAGGGAAACATGACACACACAACCCCAGACTAGTGCCCGTGCCAGCTCAGCCCCAGCGGGGCCAGATTCTGTCACCCAGCTCCACGTTAGAGCCACGCGGCCGTGACCCACTGCTCCCCACAACACTGCAGCCCAGCCCGAACGTGGGATTCTGCTCACACCAGGGGCTGGCGGGGGGAAACCATGTCCTGTGGTTAACCGGGAGTGGAGGGTGATGGTTTTCTTTCCATTTTCTCTGGAAGTGTCTATTTGGCATTAAGTTCATATCTATAGTGTAGTTTTCCCCATCTGGAAAATGGGAAGGGGGGGATAAGATTTAACTTTGTGAGCATGTTAGAAAACATAACACTTTAATGCATATCCAGTAATTTGAGATCCTGAGATAATGGTGCAAAGAATTATAACTGTGACAGAAGATATTTTTGCTTCAAATGCACAAAGAAAACAAGTAGCAAGAAAGTAAGGTTCGAAGATGTAACATTCATTTGATTTTTATTTTTGAACTTTCTAATTTTCAGTAACTGAGACCACAGATGTTCAGTTCCATATGTGCAACAATCCAGTTCCAACTCCTTCTGAAAACTGGTTGCCAGCTATGGAGGCAAGTAAGAATATACCAAGCAAAAACAAAGAAACAAAATATTTTTTAAAAATGTTGATACTTCTGTAATTCACAATTATTTTCTCAAACCAGCCAGAATCTGGAGAAACATTTGACAGTGTCTGGGCTTAAAGCCATAGACAGTATTCACTGCTTAGTGTTGTATAATTTACAAACTCCTGTTCTTTCAACAACTACTCAGAAAACGAAGTTGTTAAGTAAATATATCGCAGAAAAACAACTCAGAAGAGCAGATCAGCTCCTTTATACCATTTCAAAAGGGGATGGCCTCTATGCAAGAAAACAATTTTCGGCAGTTTGCCAGAGCTACAAGAACATCAAACAAACCAAATAACATGAAAGGTATGAAAAAAAAAAAGCATTTTTTTTTCACAGTAACCTCTTCTGCAGCAGCAGAGGACACAGACCTAGGTCCTTACATGCATCTGCCATCCAGGGAAACAGTTTTCATGTAACTCTGCTGGGCTCCAGTAATACCAGATTATAAAAGTGACAGTAGATGAGGAACATGTTGGAGAAAAGGGTGTTTGTGTTGCTGAAGCTGCTTGTACCACTGGGCTACAGCTTGCTAATTATTTTGGAGACTCTTTATTCATCGGTTTCCAAAGAAAGTGCTCCCAAATTAGTGGTGCAGGGAGAAGATCTGAGCCCAAACCCGGTTCCCAGCACCTGTATCCCCCCGTGCCCAGGGGACACTATCTGTCTGGAGCAAAGCAATAGGACGAGTGCATTACCTTTCCCACAGCTGGGTCAGGAAACTTAAGAAATTGCTCCTTTATTAAACATATTAGAGACTCAGCCTTGTTTGCCTACTGATATCCTTGAAGGAAGGGAATACAAAGATGAGGGTGTGAATGCTATCTGCTATATCACCACTTTCAGGCTGCTAGGACAGTTTTATTTGCTTTATAGTAATTCATTGCCAACTTCACACATAAAAGTTAAACATGCTTTTTAAATGATAACACTCAAAAGACAGTTTTCAGAAGAAAAAAAAACCACACCAGAATGCAAAACTCTACTTAAAAGGGGTTAGGTGGAGGTTACTGAAAAGCGTTCCCAGGTTTGTTTCTCCTTGTTGTTCCAGTAAATGTGGTGACCCTGACCATCGGAGGGACACAGCGACCTGCACAGCTTTGCCTCAGCAGAGCCTGGGGGGGATAAGCATCTAAAAGCACGTGCCCCATCTGGTGTAGGGCCATGCAAGAGCTTGGTCTCCCTGTCCTTGTGGGGTGACTGCGTCCCCCGTGCCCTACGAGCTGTTCCTGGGCTTATCCCGACCTTCCCATGCTCCTCTCAGCTCCTCACTTCAGTCCACCCAAGCACAAGTTCATGGTGAAACCCTTAAAGTCAGTGGGCTTTGAACAAGCCATTAAATGCTGTTTTCTCTAGTGGTGGCAAGAGCGGCTTAAAAAAAGCTTTGCTTAAACGTAGTTATGAAAATACCAGCCACTGATCCAGAAGTTCTCAACAATTCAGTGATGCGAGGTCACTCCTAATTGCCTCCATCTTTCCTATTCTCTCTCCAGAGAATAATTACTTCAAGAAACAAAGTCCTGGTTTATTTTACTAAGATCCAGAAATTCCCTGCTTTTATAACAACAAGCAACTCCCCTCTCCTTCCGCTTTGGACTAAAGAGAATATAACCACTGTCAGTTATATGCTGGGGAACTGTTAACCCTTAACATCCATGTAGAGAAAAAATAAACTGCAGAAATAATCACCTCATGTTTAGAATTACTCAATAGTGTTAAGACTATCATTCATTTTGCTTGTTTGTAAATGGGAAGAACAAGACTATGCTTCAAAAGTATTTATCCTGTACATTACCCAGAAAAAGAATTCCCCTGGAATTGCTGTCTTGGAGCAAGGCACAGCATTTCAAAACTTCCCTTTCGATTTTTCAAATTCAAAAACAAAAGGGATTATATTAAGCAGCCTAAACACTCAAGTTTAGACAGCAGAGCTGCGCGATTCGATCGCTACACAGAGTTCATGAAAAAAAGCCAAGTCAGAGTGGTAACTTTAATTGATAAGTGGAATTTTAGAGTCAGTCCTATAGTAGCTGTTACCTGTCAGAGGAAATGGGGTGACCCACTCAACTGTTATTATTATAGTATCATTACTACTATTGTATTGCAGTACTATAGCGTTAACTATTCAACTACACTTTATATTGGGCACAAACGACCCCCATGCAACCTTTTTAGGAATAGTTTGGGAACAATCTGCAGAGAAAACTGCTCCCGCCAGATGACAGAGTCCATCCTGCACCCTCTTCTCTGAACCCTTCCAAGAAGACTGAAACCTTCCCAGTCGTCTCTGTTATTCAGTATTTCCTCACAGCCATTTTCTGCAGCCGCTCTGGGGTTCATAGATCTCTCACAGACACTTTGGCGAAATAACCAATATCTACTCAGAATCCGGCTTCAGCAATACTCTTTCCGCAAAACTACCAAAAAAATATCATCCTGACCAGCCCACGCCAGGTCCCAGAGGAGCTGTCTCAAGTGAGAAATGTTCTCCTATGAGCATGAAGCCTCGTCAGCTTTTTGATCCATTGAACTGGGGGTCTCTGTCATTCCAGCTGGTGGAGTAAGAGGCTTTGCACCCCCAGCTCCAGCCTGGATTTGGACAGAAAGTGATAGAAAGCTATACAAAAAGTTGTATAAGCCATTCCTGACAAGGTCAGGAAGACCCAAAATCTCATGAGGAAGCCTATTGTTGGTTGTCTTTTTCTTCAATATCACAGTGCTGAACTGGGACCTAACAGGTACCAAAAATCCCTGAAATACTGCAAAAATCAAAGGGAGGAGTTTAACTAAAGAAAATTCTCTTATTCCTCTAAACAGACCCAGTTGCAAACTAATTTATTAAATTCTTTCTCTAAATTAGTCAATTCACCACGCAATTTTGCAGATTCAGCAAGTTATTTAAGGGTAGACTGTCATGCTCTTAGCGGTTCACCAGAAGAGAACTCAAACTGAATTGCTGAAGCTTATTCATCACCTCGAGGAGTTTCCCAGTCACAAAAGCCCCACGAGTGGCTTCAGAAATGAGGACGCAAAGGAAACAGATGCACTCCGGTCAGACTACAGGGATCTTGAGGAAAGCTTATTTTTGTAGGAAAAATAATAATAAAAACTAAAGATTAAATTAATCAAGCATAAATAAAAAAGAAAAACTGTTGTATTCAGTCAAAAGATATATTAAACAATAGAATATTTGATTCTCACCTTAATGTGTTGAGATAGATTTTGTTTTGCAAGAGAAAACATAACCATTACTTTAAAAACAAACAAAAAAAATGAAGCAACTGCAAACTCCTCTCTTTGGCATTTAATGCGTCCTTGTCAGTGCCTCTCATTCTTTAAGTGGAATTAACAGACTGGAAAAAAAAAAAAAGTGGTTACCCAGAATCTTCAAGTGTTGTTTGGAAGATTTTGTTAACCAAGCACCAGTCTTATTTCCACGTGAAGCTCTCATTTGTCATTACAAGCCTTTCTTCTGCTGGAGGTAGCTATCTGATTTCTGGATTATAATATTTTCTTACATTCTTTTCTCAATCCACTTAATATCATCCCATCTCTAAATCCACTTGGCGAGTCTGAAGCATAATCACCATGGTATAAAAATACTTTTAAGAGTAAATCCTCTATCACCTGCCATCAGAACAGCCTATATTCTCTTTAATGCCTAAATGCTGCCTAACTACCTCTGTGCGGTGCCCCTCTCCAGGGGCAGATTGGACATGTATTTTAAAACCATTTTACATCACATGTCCGGAACAACTGATCTAAGTTTAAGGTTTGGAAGGTGAGGTTGTGTACATTCCTACAATGGGAGTCCAGTGAAATTAAGATTTTGCATTAGTGGGACAGTGAACACGAAAATTTCAGAACTCTGTAGAGATACTAATGATTTTAGCAATGCAGCATCCAGTAAGACAGGTAAGAATTATGATCCTCTTTTAAACTGGGAGACACACACATGCACCGAAAATCCATGACTACAGGAACCTGCAGGAAGGAGGAAACTTAGTCCTTTGAATCAGCTCACACTCAATGTCCTTTCAGTTTTCCTGATCCTCCAAACTCATGAAGAAAAACGCAGCCAGGAATATGTAAACCTGGTGTCCCACTGGAACATCTGCAGTGTAAGGTCCAACACGTGCAACCTTTCGAGGACCCATCCAGATGATGGTCTGTACAGTCCAAGCAATCAATAAAGGTCCAAAATGGGAAGCGGGGGGAGAAGTCTATTTAGAAGTGATTTTTTTTATGCGTTACAATGTGCTTCAATTCCAGGAGCGCCCCTGATTAAGCTACAGCTCTCTATTCAAAATTACTGAGGGTAAAAAATGCAACAATCCATTATCAGTACCAATCTATTGAATTGGCTACAGTATTGTCTATAGATATCATGCTCTTTTTTGATAATTAATGTTTTTTTCTTCCTTCTACCTAGACATACCTTTCCATCTTTTTGATATCGTTGAAAATATTTCTACTGCCTGCAACAGGAGCGAGACATCTTTGTTGGTAGAAAACATCTAACGTACTTTAACCACCTCTACTTTCATGTGCAATGGCAGATTGTCAAGGACAGATACGGGTGGTGACAACTCAGTTGTTTTGCAGGTAAATTTGCTGTGAAATTATTATACACAGAAAACTCCATATAGCTGGGATGGTCTCATATACATAGCAACACCACAACCATTGTTACTTGCAGAAAATATACTTTTCTAAGTGTTGAAGCGAGATTATGACCCAGGATGAGTCAGCACATGGAACTGAGCCTAGAGACACTCCCAAGGACACCTCGGAACCAAAGCAAAGGTCAATGGAACAGACGCATATTGTCATCTTCACTTGAGACAAAGATTTTATCTGTGTAAACAACATCTTATTGCTCCACATCAACAGCATAGCCACTTTAGTTGGAAAACATTGTATACCGTTTACAGATAAACCAAATATTGGCCTACCATTCCCAGGAACATCACCTTCCCGGAGGCAACTGCATTTGCTGTGCTAGAAAAGCAAATTCAGCACACCCACTGCACAGCTGGTTGCCTGCATGCAAATAATTCTGACCAAGCTTTATCTAATTTGCCTTTGAAAATTATTATTTTATTCTTAAGAAACGTGCAGGTCGATAAGTTTGTTTAAATAAGTGCGATTTTCTGGGTCAGTCTTCAAGCTGGGAAACACCACCACTGGTGTAATGGTCTTTTACGATTTCCTGAAAGACTGTCTTATCACAGTTACAGTTTGTTAAAGACAGTGGACTTTCTACTTTCTGATATTAAAAGGATAATATCTACTCAGTGCAAACTTCAGCCTGTTTAGACTAGGTAAAAGTAACATATCATCTGTCCATCTACTTTTTTCCTATCATTTGAATTTTGGAAGCATGCATCAAGCTTTTCTCAATGAATCTGAGTTTCTGCACTTTGTCTGACCCTACTGAACTTTGCAACACTGACTTCTCAACACCCCTGCTGCAAAAAGCCACTAAATCTTATATACTATCTCTTTGTTGTCTCTCGCTTTTTCCCAGCCCCTCCTTCCAATCTTACTGAGCCAGTTGAGCTGCACTTTTCACCTCCTCTGTTGACATGAAATGAAGTAATCACATTTATTTGAATATTCACTACAGATCTTGTCATCGTCTCAGTTTACTAGCCAAGAAGATAGTGTTTCAAGAGCAAGTCTTAAAACTTTACTGCATGGATCCACTCACTCACTAAAAGCAAAATAAGTGAATTAAAACCTCAATTCATAAAGCAAATAAATGTCATGCAGACGCACCACCAAAATCAAGCCATGAAAGCTAATGAGCCTGCAAAACAGAAGTTCAGAGCCTGAAAATGGGCCTAAAGCCATCCTCAAAAACCCCAGGTAACTGTCTGGATCTGCCACAGCCAGTCCCTCTGTAGAGAACAGATTCCGATCTGCTCATTAACCACAGGGAAATCCATGGGCATGAATGGCAGCACTTCCAGCCACACACAAACGCGTTTGTAAAATATATACTACCTATGTATTTAAGTATGCATGTGCATATGAAAATAAATATAGAGGAAGAAATAGCTACAGCCTTTGTGATGCAGTGAATGCTTCTGTCTGCTGTGGGATGGTTCACAACTTTTTTCAGTCTTTTCCTCTGCCGTATTACTGATCTCAGGATGTAAAAATCATTAGACTTACCTAAATACACAAAAAAGAGAGACAGATATAGAACTTTAATGTTCATCTTGTCCTACAGGCAAGATGCATGACATATGCATTATACATAGTATAATCTGAAACCGTGGACCTGAATTTCTGGGAATTGAATTTATGTTCTATATGGGGAATGATTAATATTAATCTTCGAGTGAAATATTGCTAATTTTTACGTGCCAGTCCCATTTAATTCTCTTTGGTGACAGATCTGCACTGAATGAAGTCTATCCCTTCTTAGAGAAGATCCAACTTAAAGCAAGCAAGAAGAAATAAAATTTTCAGCACCTTTGGAAGAACACAAAAAAAAGGGCACGACCTTGATTAGTATCTGTTCTGAGGACAGAGGATTCAGTCTTTAAGTCTGTCACTAAAGTACTTTCCTCAATTTCTAAATTTACTGAGGAGTTGTTAAGATAAGGAGAGAGAACATGGTGAGAAGCAGCACCTTTTCCCCCAATAAAAGAAGTGACAGCATTTTTCTAGCTGGTCTCTTTAATATTGCACAGAATACCTGGGAAGAATTTGTATCGACAAGATCATTTTTGGATTTCCTAAGGGGTTTTGAGGCCAAAACACTTCTTTTGAAGAGAGACTAGTGGAATTGAACCTCCAGTATCCAGCCAGTAGTGGATCTCAAGGATGCTGTGCACCTTCCCAGAAAGAGGATAAAAGGTTAAAAGTCAGTTGCCAGAGGACTTTGGCAAGAAGAGATTGTTTTCCTTCCAGAAGGGTGGCATTGAGAACAGTTTTTTTTAAAAAATGCCTGGACTGCAATAGCCTCTTGAGGTCCACAGTCCACGATGAAATTTCATATCTCTCCTACTGTGCTGAAAACTCTGCTCTAACGAGGCTGGTCTGAAAATGCACATGATGGACCACATAAATTGTTTGTCTCCTATAAAATCTCAAAAGGCTTTCCAGTTTCATCTTTGCGGGTTCTAATCTTTTAAAAGCACGTTCGGATTATACTCATTTGATTTTAGTGCCATTGTGCTCTAAAATAAATGGCCTGTGCGCACACACACTAACACATGTGGAATTCCTTTTCAGTAATCCTCAAAGAGGCTTTTGATTTTACATCTGATTCACCAAAAAAAAAGTGCCAGTGAGCAAGTGAGATGTGCACAGGGATTTAGATGGCTCCAAGGTCACCACATACATTTACATAGGAAACATATGGCTATGGGAAAACTTTCCACTTGGCTGTAAATGGGTTCTTGAGGTGTTTTCACAGAATCTGATCCTCAAACAGATAAAAATCCTACTAATCAAAGGCCAACCAGAGGGGAAATGGCATCTGAGCTAATAAGACGGTCCATCAGCAGCTTAATTACACCATCCCAGAGGCAATTCCAAAGCCACAGCTCTGGGGAGCAACCCCACCGGAGTCAGTGTGGACTTTGTGGCACCCAAGAGAAAATCCCTATCCACCTCCCAGCTCCGTGTTTGTCCTTGCAGATTAAAAAAGAGGCAAAATGTGTTGCCTGGGCAGCAACCACCAAGTTGTAGGGCAGGTCTGTGTCTTTTTACAACAGGGCAACCTTTCAGCAGATGCAAAGGGCAGGCAGGTGAGGAGCTGGAGAAGGGCTTTCTGCTCCTGCACAAGTCTCAGTCTCACCAAGCTCTGAGTCCAGCACTAAGTATGGGGCCAAGGACACCTCTGATGCCACAGGACTGGGAAAGCGGGACTTCTCCTGCGCCCCACGGCAGAGCCGTGCCCTGCCCAGCGTTGCCATTCACCCAAGAATAATGGCACACCACCAACTATCGTCCAGGTCCTGAAAAATCTATTATCGGAGAAGAAGGAGCCTGAAATGCAACAGCTTTTTGGTGAAGGAAGCTTCACGTGACTCATCCATCACAAGCTTTATTATTGCTTCAGACCCTACTGCAGGTTTACAACCAGATGTTTTAGGGATCTTGCATTTTCCACGTGATATATTCCCTCCACCGCATTTAAAGCTGACAGGCAGGTAGTTGTAAAGTCAGCCATAACAGTCAAAGCTGGCAAGTTTTGCCTCAACATGAGAAAAAATTCTGTTATTAGTACTTTGTGATTAATGATTGTATATTACAAATGTACATTAATAAGTATAATATACTCTCAGTATTTTATTGCTGCTTTTATGATACGACAAGCAAACCTATGAAAGGATATTTAATGTATTAGCACGCCCATATTGTGTGTGTAATTTACACAAACTGTAGAGATGACTTAAAATGCATCTAAAAAGGACACAATCAAGGTTGGTAGCATTCCATCTTAACTTATATTTTTATTGTGGTTGTATCTGCTATAGGAAGATTTTTGCATTCTTTATAATCCCTAAATTTCTGCAATTTAGGGCAAATGAGGAAGGCAGAATTAGGAGAAAAAAAAAATGTTGGAAGTGTAGCCTTGTGAGAAACTCCCCCAAACATGAAGTTCCTGCAGTCTGAGGCAGGGAAAAAGGGTGAGGGAAACGCTGTTGGGGAGCAATATTAGTGTTTAGTTCCCAAGAATAGAACAAGCAGCATTAAAAATTGCTTCAAGTTCCTTTACACGCCTTTGTTTTGCCGAGCTCAGACACAGACCCAGTGTCTGGCAACCTGCGCTTGCTGACCACACACCACTTGCAGCCAAAGCTTGTAGAGAGAGTAAAACAGCAAAACCAAAAAAGTATATTGCATCAACCAGAGCCTGTGTATTCATTATCACCCTTAGAGTCCCTAAGGGGGGGTTTCCAGGCAGCTGCAGCAGCTCCTGCAGAAGGGAAGGTGAGGATGCTCCGATGGGCTCTGGAGGTGGCCGGTGCAGAAGCTCCAGCAGCCCCTAGGAGGAGCGTTCTGCAAGCCAGCTCCTTCACAACACCTTTTTTCGTTTTCAAAGCAAAGAACAGCTCCAAACCAGGCTCCTGGAGCTATTTTTTCCAGCATTTACTTATCACCACTTTACCCAGGTGTGTGATCAGTTGTCGGCATTCACAGCAGGTCCTGCTCAGTTCTTTGTAATATCTTTTCCCATTTATCAAATGAAAACAAAAGTCCAAATAATCTGGGTTTTGGCCTGAGTTTCGTGCCTAACTTCTTCCTGCCCTGTTTACATGCTCAGCATCCTTTCAGTGCAGTGTGGGCTGAGCTCTGCTGTTGAGGGTTTTGCAGGATCTTTTGGGGCAAAGGAGGGTCTGAATCTCCACCTGGGCTGCACTGACAGTACATCCAGAAATAGAGAGCAAATGCACAAACCCCTTTCTGCAGTGAGTCCTGCGAAATCAGTGGAACAATCCCAAGTTCAGCAGTAGCCGGCTGATGGCAAAAATCCTGAAGGCAGCAGGTTTGTTTTTCCCTCCCAATTGTTTCACATATGAAACAATTCCCCTCTCCTGGTATGTCAAAATTCGCATAATAATTCATTGAAACGCTGTTAAAAGAAAAATGTATTTCAAACATCTGGATAAATGCATTTGTGTGTGCAAAAGGGGCACGCTGGGCAACTGCATTTGTTAGCACCAATTTGCCAGGGTAAATTCCTGACTGTAGGAGCAGCAGATATGAAAAGATACACCCACAGATAAATAAGCTTCTGGGTCAAATACCCCCAGCTGCAGAAATCTTTGTTCTCAGTTTGTCTGTGTCCTACTGGCATTCCTCCTAATCAAAGATACACATAGTTAAGAAAGCAAGAGAACAAAATAAACCTGAGGACAAACTAACTAGAATGATAATAACAATAATAATAATAATAACTAGAAGCGATGGTCCTGTAAAACCTGTTACTCAGAATTGGGCTAGTAATTTAGAGGTATTTTAAATAATAAAGGTCTTATCCAAGAATAAAGATGGGATGTGAGCTCAACATAGGTCACAATCTATATGCTACAATAAAACAGACAACAGGGTCTACTAACAAGCACTGACAAAAGCAACTGTTTTTATCCACATTGGGAGTTTCGGGGCTTTGCTGTCTTTTAAAGACAGTGTTTTTCAGTGTCAGGAACAGAGCAGTTAACGCATCCCTGGATCCAGAGCCTGCCGATGCTGTGCAAGATGTGTCCTGCATTCAGCAGTGCTCACACCAGTGGCATCTCCTGAACTCAGCCCTAGCACAGTAAACTTGCCTTCATTGGAAATTCGGAGCAAATGATGAAAAATGCATTCATTTAAACTGAAGTGATCTCCAAGACATGTTTCTTCGAAGGGAGGAATAGACCCTGTTCTTACATGGCACGTTCTCTCTGAGAATTTCAATTTCAATCAATTTCTACATTATTAAGTCAGTCAGTCATAGAAACACCACAAGCACCCAACGCATCCCTTGATTACAGATGAAAAAACATATGTACAAGAGCCATATTTATAGAAGTACTTTCCTTTTGTGAGCTTTCTGCCTCTACAGCCAGCATGAGCTGACTTTGCTGGTGACCTGACCCCAGCAGCTCTCGGTTACAGTCCCTGCAGGAGTCAGATGCTCGGCTCCGCTAGAAAACAGATCGCATGGAAAAACTTGGTGGTAACTTCTGAAAACTTGAGCTCAAGGGACTTGTGTGATAGCATGCAAAAGAGCCATGGGACAGGTTTCTTTTAAAAACTCTTGTAAAATCCATTTATAACCTCACAGGAGCAGCTCATTTGGAGGTGATTATCCAGGCCAATGGAGGATTTCAGTGTTCAGCTAATAAGGATGGTCTTTCATAACCTATACTCAATTTTATATAAATCCAAATAAGTTTTGGGGCTTTTCTTTTTCCTTTAACATTTAGGTAGTTCCTCTCTGCTCAACCCACTTGAAATAACTAAGCAATATTCTACCAGTTTTGGTTTCATTCAGCAGAACTCCCTTGTTAGCAACTAAAGAATATCCAAGTAATAATTAAATAACAATTAGTACCTCCTGCATATAAACCTAAGTCTCTGGGACCAGGACCCTCTGGCGTTGCAGATTTGGCCATGGCCTTGCACAACACTCAACCCTCTGTGGATGCTCCCCAGAGGGACCATGGTCCATGAGTGACAACAGCCCCTGGGTGAAGGTGCATCCCTGCAGTTTTTTTCCGACACAATCAGAGCACATTAAACCTTATAAAATCCCAAATAGGGACAAGCAGCCTCTTTCGTCATCCAGTTCACCTCAGTGACATGTCAGCTTCAAAGCACAGATGGGTCATTAACATATGACTGTTGCTGGGCATAAATAACCCAAAAAATACCTAACACAGCTGGAGCTGAGCACATTCTGAGACACTGAAAACAAAAGAGGCAAACTTATCCACCCCATAACTTCTGCAGTCAATGGAGACTGCTGAGCAGCACTGAGAATTGGGCTGCCTGCTTAGACGCAGAAAAATAGACTTTATAAGCCTAACCCTTAAGTAATGAGTTTGAAAACAGTCATTTTAATCACCCTACGATTCTGCTTCTCTCCCTGTAAAAGACCAACTCACCTACGGAGCTAAGTACAGCAAATGCTAATGACATTTTGATGTTGAAAGATGTAATATCTGTAAAGTGTCCCGGAACTGTCAGCTGAAAGATGTTGGAAGAGAGCAAAGCTGTACCCTCATTTTCCAAGGAGAAAATTCCCAATTCTAGGCAATTTGCCCAATCACAACCTTCTAGGCAAACTGCCACTGGAAAACATTTTGTGCCATCCCAAATCAGGTTTCCCCACAATGTTTTTAACACAAGACCAGTCATAAGCTACCATGAAATTGAGGTTTGCCTTGTTTCCTATATAATACCTGTGACCCACCCGGTTGTCCCAGGTTGTTTCAGCAGTTTGCTGTTACGCTGGATGATAATTAGCAGCTATAAGGGAGCAGCCTCCCGGCTGTTGGAAGGGCAGCTGAAATTCCAGTGCAGTCACCCCTGTGCTCAGCCAGGCACAGGAACCCATCCTGTCACAAAATACGACAGAAAGTCTTGTAATAACATTTCCTGAGTACAGCCTGGGGACCATTTGGGAAGACCAGCGTGAAGTCATAGAGGTAGTATTACCTATAAAATGTGTGAAATATTAATAAGGGCAGTATTTCCACGTCACATAAAAAAAAAAATCCCACCAAGAGGTACATCGCTAACTGGATAACCACATTCCTAGTTACAAACTGTATATCTCAAAAATAACCCCACCAGATGCTACAATGCAAAACTAACTTTGTTGAAATCTACTGTTTTCTATAAATCAACAAAAGGACACATATACGTGGATAGAGTATCACACATCCATTGGTCATAGCTTAGAAGCAGCTTCATCAAACATACATTTTTTCATTAGCAGTTTGTTGACATTGACTGTTTCTGTCTCGGCTAAATGACTGACCAGACGGTTTTGCCATATAGATGGTCAGTGGATGAGAATGAACTCTGACCCATCTAAATGAAGCCTAATATTTATTGTTCCAGGCCAACAATGGTCTTGGGAAGCACTGCCTTTGACCTGCTGTGTACATACAATCATATACATAAAGGACTTACACAAAATAGATCCTGGATTGTTTGAAAGATAAGCCAGTTCCTCTGAGGATGGGGGTTCATATCATGGAAGATTAAATATGCACAAGTTTACTGAAGAATTTTATAAATTAGCTGGGATTAGGATAATTGTACTGCGTGCATTTTCTATCAGTTTTTAGTAGATAAAATAAATTTAAGAAACAAATAACAGTCTTAGCCTGCGAACCACACTGATGCTGCTAATGTAATACCAGACCAATGCTGGCCTAAAAACATCAGTATATTTTTAGTATAAGTTTGTGGACTGTGGGGACCCTACAATAAAAGAAGTTTCACGCATTCTCTCTCTCTTTATACTGCTTTTTAATTTCTGGTGATTCACATGACTTTTAGTACAGTTTCTGTGTACTATCAGGTTTAGTCCTTCTGGGAGATCTCTCCCAAACCCCCTCATAGAATCACAGAAGAGTTTGGGTTGGAAGGGACCCTCAAAGCTCATCCAGTGCCCCCCCTGCCATGAGCAGGGACATCTTCACCAGCTCAGGTTGCTCAGAGCCCCGTCCAGCCTGGCCTGGGATGTCTCCAGGGATGGGGCATCCACCACCTCTCTGGGCAACCTGGGCCAGGCTCTCACCACCCTCATTGTTAAAAATTTCCTCCTCGTGTCTGGCCTGAATCTCCACTCTCCTAGTTTAAAACCATCACCCCTTGTCCTCTCTTATATGCCCTTCTATAATAAAAAGTCTGTCCCCATCTTTCTCATATGTTCCTTTTAAGTACTGAAAGGCCACAACAAGGTCTCCCTGGAGCCTTCTCCAGGCTGAACACCCCCAGCTCCCTCATCCAGCTCCTCTCACCTGTGCACATCCCGGCTCACACCAGCCCCACGAGAACGGCTGGTGGGGTAAGCAACATGGCCCCTTGCTTATGTTCTTGCATTCATTTTAGTATCCATCTCCCACCAAGACCATATAGAAGGAAAAGAATGGGGTTTTGACTTTTTTCCTTACGTTAAACAGCCGGCAAAATTGGCATTTGCATCTGTGCGCTCTGTACCCAGCCCAGGGGTATTTCTGAATTTCAGCAGTCTTTGCTGGCTGCTGAAACCTTCTTAATTGCTGCATGCAAACAGTTAGTGCTGAACACACACAGAAGATTCCCAAGTCTGCTACTGGTCTGAAATGGCGTTTTTTCCCACCTCTTTGACCTGCACCAGTACACGATGAGCCATAAGGCCTACTGCAGAGAACCCGTAACGTTATACTAAATCTTCTCAACGCTGCATTTCTCATGGTTGCAATAAGTTTGAAGAGATTAGAAAATAAATCGGACTGTAGTACGTGTTCACCATCAAAGAACATAAAATGGCTTTACTGTACACTGGTAATAAAAAATATTAAGTAAATTCTGCTGACCTAATTTTTTAATGTTCTCATAGTTGGCGTTATATATGTATACGTACATAGGCACATTTTTCATATATTTAACCAGTAATAACTTTTATCACCACAATTTTGCTATTGATTGCTTCTTTAACAGCAAAATGCATCACAAACAGAAATGAATGAAGCTGTCGGGAAGAAAGTTCTCTAGTAGCTTTACTGTCAATTCCCATCATAAATAACCATGACATCATATGAGTCTTATCTACGGGTTGCTGTTACTGATCAATGGCATCACTCTAGTAGTGTAAATAGCTTCTAATGTCCCATCTTCCACCTTCAAATAGGTTCTGATTATTTATGATAGCTGTTAGGTTACAAGTCTGAGCTGCGGTTTGGATTTATTTTCTACTTACAGCTGCTGTGGATTTCAAGTTAGATAGGTTTATTTTTTAGTTAAGATGATGAAATGGGATACAACTGTCATGGAGCCTAGAAAAAGCTTCATCTCATTTACTCTCTGTAGCAATTTGACTGTGAATCCAAAGACCTTAAAGGCTTTTCATTAAATAATTCAAAATGTTAAAACAGAGAGCCCTGGTTACTTTTCCTAGTTCAGTGCAGCCTAATCAATTTACAGTTAAAAAGAAAAGGAAAGGAATAATATTTTTCCTTGTTATTAAACTACAAAGGACTTTCATTATATGCAGAACTGTATAACATAGCCTTACAAAATTGTCACAAAATATACCAATCAACAGAAAAATCTACTTGTCATCTTTTCCCATGGTGATCATGAAAAAACCAATGATGTTTTACTCAAACAAAAACTATTCACCCCCAGGCTAGTCAAAATTCGGAAGGCTGATACAATCTTTATATTTCTTATGATAATGAGAGGCATGTCTGCCTGACTACAGACCTCCAACCTTCTATTTTTTTTTAAATTTTTTTTTATTTTATATCTATTGCACTCTCAGACCTCCAAATGCTTCTTATAATTGAGAACTGGGGTAGTGGACATACAGAACAACAGCGCATCGGGAAACAAATGCACATAGATTTCCACTTACCACAACAGAAGAGTCAATGGCACGTTAACTAATTCATTATTTAAATTTCCGGAGTCAAGTTCCCCTCTTGCATTACATTTAGCAAGTGCACTAAAATCGAGGCTTATTCTAGGGGAACAGGTCATTTTTCCCAGCATCAACAATAATTAATAAATGGTTAGTGTTGTCTAGCTCGTTTGTCTAAAGGGAACACCCTAATGACACTAAAGAGGAAATCAATAAGGATAAAAATGCTGCAGTGATAAATATTCTGCTACTCTTATCCTTTGGTGACCTTCTGAGGGGTTTCAGATTTAAAGACTTATCCTACTACAGTCTTTTATTCTTCTCTTTACCATAATTCATCAGTTAATATGTAACTCCAAGCTGATTACAGCTTATCTATAAATGTCTTTTATGCAGTAGCAGTGCACAAGCCTCTTGGTGGAACAAACCTGACGCATTCTTTTTAGCTTCCTTTACGGCAACTTAGTTGTGAGTGACAAAAAATTGTGATGGTATTCGGTGTGATAACTTGACAACTCAAAGATCTTTGGGTTTGGCCTGAAAGAATCCAAAACACGCTCCAATCTTTGTATCTGGGTGACAAGGACTTATTTTTCCACCCAGTATTTCCTCCTTAAGATTGTTCTGTTTGATGAAGAGCTGTTGTGCTTATAACAGCGCACACCTCCTAGCACTGCCTTGCCTCGGTTAAAGAGTAACCACAGCACCAGGGGTCACCTGGAAATAGAAAGTCTTAAAAACATGCAAACAAAATTACTGTCTGGGCTGGAGGGTTTCAAAAGACATTTTAGTAATTACCAATAAAAACCTGATGGCTCTTCTCCAGTCGCTACTATTGTTTGGACTCACAAAAATACACAGCGATAGCTTCGTCCTCCTGTATCTCTTCTCCTATCCATGATGGACTTTCCATACTTTTTTTTTTCCTCCCGCCCAATGCTATAATCTGTGTTTCTTATGCCTTAGGTAAACTTAAAACCTCGGCAGGGAGAAGGAGGGAATGTGGCTGCTGGGCTCTGACAATAGCTGTTTTGTCACTGCCAGGCACTGGTGGCCATCAGGAAGTGGGGACTAGTCCAGCCACTTGATGCCAGGGCGGATGATTTATTGCCTAGTGTCTTCGGTGGCAATTGGACCCCTTCCCGCTGTCACTCATGCCTTGCAAAGATTCGGTCCTAAAGAAGAGGTTCCCCCCGGTCTAAAGAGATTACAATGCTTGTCATAAAGTGTCTTTTAGTGGAGGGAAATGGGTATGAAAATGGGTAAAGAAAGGAAACAATCAGAAGAGGAGAGAAGATGGATGTTCTGTAACCTTTTCTCAGAGACCCATTTCTTCTACTTTTTCTCCTGTCTTTAGCAGGTTTTTGTTTTGGCTGATGACAATGCGTAATAGCCTGATAAATTGATTTTGTGAGTCCTCTTTCTCATCTCTTGAGAAGACACTAACTCGTTGGGACTTCAGAGGCCTTTCGGAGGCAGGAGACAACAATTAGTTTGTTGGGGATGTCAGAAAGGAGCTTCAAAGTTTTGCCAGGAAAAATCCTTTCTGACAGATCAGTGCTGACAACGTTGGCAGCTGTTAGGAAAAGTGGAGCTGGAAACTCTCTCTGAGTCTCAGGAGCAGGGAAAAATTGCAGGACATTAACTCTGTACAGTGGGTCGGGTACCAGTGCTGGTTCTTTTCACTAAAGCATGTATAGCAACAACTAAAGCTTTCTACTGGGTGAAAGAAGAATAGGAAACATTTAAAATCAAAGTTTTCAAGTTTTTTTTAGCAAACCTTAATAAACAATCTTTTAAAAATTCCACTAAATCCAGAAAGCACATCATAGAGATATTTCCTTTTCCAGAGTTGAAATGGGTGGCCTTAATGTTTTTAAGAACTCATCATAGGGATATGGTTTTAGGTTTTAACAGTGAAACCTTATAATGGTCAATTATTCTCTTTTATTATTTTTTCCCTAAAAAAACAAGAAAATCCTTCATGACATTCTGACAGCAGTTACAAGTCAAAAACATCCTCATCAGGGTATGTCTGTGTGCATCCTGTTGCATGAAGCCCCATAGAAGAGTTCTGTGTATAAAACCTCCCTGTTTTAGCAATCTATCTTAATTTCCTTAACCTGAAAATAAAAAGATCAGTCGTTTGCTTAAGGTAAAAGCATCGGTCAGCCCAGGCTTGCTGAAAATACGCAGCTAGCACCATTTTGTTGGCAGATCACAGATCCAAAGCAAAGCTATGTTTTCCTGTAATCACAGGTTTTTGGAAGGAGGAGCTGACAACGAAACCTGGCAAAGGCCTTGTGAACTTCCAGAAAAGAATCTAAGGACAATTAGTCTCTATTAAATTGACAGGTAAATGTTACACAATACAATTGCATTCCTGTAGAAGCACATTGCACATGCTGATATGGATTCTGGCATAGTTGGGTTTTTTTCATATTTGTTGTGAAACACAAAGACATATTATATTTTATTTTCCTAAAGTTAATATATATTTTTGCAATTAAGCAGAAGATGCTTAGTATTGTGCTTATTAGTGAAGAATAACAAGTATACACATGCAGTCTCCAGATTCTTCTGTGCAATGACTTACCTGGAGATCTCAGACAAGCAGAGGGAGCTTTTACGTAAAGATTTCTAGAAAAGATAAACTCTCAACAGCAATATTCCTAAGTGATAATGTGAGAAATCAATAAAAATTCATTTAAAAAACTTTAGAAACCTTTTATCTTTATCATCCTGTTCCCCACTATGCATATTTGACACAGGAAGGTACCTACACGCATTATTGCTTCCTCTGTTTATTTCCTTGATCAGCTGCAGTGAGCTTGGAATAAATCATGTCCTATCGATACTGATTCTGCACAGTGAAATATTCCACTGAACAGTGGTTATTTTAAAAGGAAGAGAAGGGACGAAGTGTATCTATAAGGAACTAAACCAGACCTTTCTAAACTCAGGGAGAAAAGGAAACGTCGTACACTCAGTAGTTATAGCCAATTGCACAAGAGAATAAATGGCTTTGCCAAAAATCTCTTTAGATGCATTAGTACAGCAGTAAAGACACAGCACAGGAGTAATAATTGCACAGTCATTTGCTAGCTTTTAAAATTGCATCAGTCCAAATAATACCACTCTGAGTTATGTCCTGCTAGAAGCAGCCTATTAATATCACACACAACAAACGTACAGCAGATCCTGAATAAATACCAGGTTATTGTGAAGGTGAGACAGACCTGGTGTCTAAAACCCAGCTTGAGAGCTGCAGACTAAAAGTTAGGCCCAGCAAACATTTCTCAGCCCATTGTTTTGAGTTGCTGTTACTGGGTGGGAGAGGAGGATTGGTTTATGTGGGAAAAAATGTTGTTCAAGTGGAAGAGAAAATATGCTTTTTTTTCTTTCAGAGATACACTAGAACTCAATCAGGCTATTAATCAAATAGATAAAACTGGCACTTCAGTCCCTGCTGCTAACAGAGCTCCGTGCGGTAACAAAACCTTCTCAACACACCAGGAGACTCTTAAAATTCAAGCACTCTCAAACTTAGCAGCACCCCCGAGAGCCACAAATTGAGAGAAATTAATTCTGTGCCCCTGCACCCCTCATTACCAGTAGAGCTGAAGTAGGTCAAATGCAAGTTAATCTCTTAAATTCCACTTTTGTACACGGATGTTAAAGCAGCCATTACTTTTGCACTGGCAAATGTCTCCAGGCTAAAGTGCAGAACTTTAATAAACCAAAACAGGTTAGTGTTGAATATAATTCCAACTAAATGCCTGAAACTTATTTATTTTTAACATTGTGCCTGAAATGACCACACCGTGCATCACTATCACAAACATGTCTGAAGAGTTTAAGCTGCATCTATTTGTAGCAAACATCTTATTCTTTGGAATTAGCAAATGTACATGAATGTTAAAATAACTTAGTTGCAATCTCAAACATGAAACAACGATTCAAAATAAAAGTGTATTAAAGATGCTGCTGAATTTGTCATCTCACAAGAGAGGCAAATACGTTTTAAAGGAAACAAGCTCGCACCTACAGAACAAAGCAACTCTCTTCATTTAGCAACACCTGTAACAAGAGAAGTCTAACAAAATGTAAGTGTTCTAGTCCCCATTTCAGTCGACATCATAAAAGGAGGATCAGATGTGGGTTTATAAAGTGACTCCTGCGAAATCCAAACTGGAGTCTTCACTGACGAAAAACATCACATTGTACTTTGATTCCTTCTACTGACACATCAGTCCTGAATGCTCAACTTTTAAACTGCTTTCCTACTGAATACCACTAAAACCAGTAGCAACGCTCTGCCTTTCTCCTGAGTCAGTCTCAGCCTGTGTAAATCCACCCATGAGGTATAAGAAGTGCCATGTGCATCTCAGGCAATTACTCTAATGCAGCCGTGAGCTTTTGGGTCACATACCTCCAAGAGACCTCACGCACAACTCCTGCTGATGCCCAAGGGATTTGCATGCATGGAAAGAGCGTGTGAGATTTCCCACAGTGGCTTCCCTTCTCCTGCTAATTCATCCATGGGTGACATTCCTATGAGCAGTAGTAATTTCATGAAGAAAAAAAAAAAAAAAAGAAAAATTCTTTTCCTAAATGTAACAGATTTACATTAAACACTTAGCAGAGTCACACAACTTTTTAGGTCAAAGCCATACCTTGGTACGAGTTTGTCATACACATTTCTCCCTGCTCCTAATGTATCTTCAGAAAACACATAGAAATTTCAGCTAACGATCTCCATTTCCAGTGTCAGCCTAAGTTCAGTAACCGTCTACAGACAGTGTAGCACCTACAAGGAGAATAATCACCAGGAAAACCTCTCTAAAATATTTGTTTTGAAGAAAAGAAACAAGCCCAATGGTAACAACAACAAAAAGTAATAAAAGTAAACTGCAAAGAACGTTTTTACATTGTGATGAATTCTGGTGGTTTTTTAAAGTATTTTTTAGAAGACTGTAATCGTCTAATGCTAAAACTCTGCTTCTACGTTTACAGACTGCACATGCATAGGTAGGTGTAGATTTATTGCTACGGTCATGTGTTAGACAGTCGTGTTGATTCTCCCATATCTTTAGAAGCAAGTAATAATGACAATTTTTGGAGGCAATAAAATTTCACGTGTCTCTCGTATTAACGCATTTCTATCACTAGCTTCTTAGACACATTTGGAAACAATCAAGTCCTTATTTTAAGGAGCCTTAAGATAAGGTATCTGTGAGCTCTACACTTGGGGTAATTGATCACATTTGTTTCCTGTACGTAGGTTTGACTCCTCTTTTCCCTTAAACTTGGCATGTTTCTCATTACCCTATGCCTTGTTAGCCCAGTAGAAATGTTCTACTGTGGTGAGTGAAAACAGGACGATACTATTACAAACCACATCTAATCGGGGATGGCAGCCCTTCTCCGTCTCGGGGAACTTTAGCACCCGTAACGCCTCTGCGGAGCCCTCCTAGGGATCCAGCTCTGTGCTGCTCTTCTGCCAATGGGGATCAGTCCAGACTGGACTCCTATAAAGTGGTTCTGCTTCGCAACCACCAGAAAAAAAGACAGGAAGCATACAGTGTTTTTTTCTCTTTGCAATGATATGGAAATTTTTCACTCTTCTAGGTAGATTTAGGAAACACCTTTGCTTTATATGTCAAATGCCACATGGTAGCATTTGTCTGCAAAGAGTTTCTTAATTTCAGAATACAACAGCATTTGCTTAAAAGCAGATTCATTACTTACAGCATAAAAAAAGCACCATTAAACTTTCTCATTTCAATTTTTTTTTTTTAAAGTAGGCTCTTTCATGATCTGTCTTTACACCAGGTTTATGATGGTGCTGTTCAAGTAGATCATGGTCTCTTTATGTTACAGGAAAGTCACGGTCCAACATCTGTTGTTTTTCAGCACAGAATTTGTCCTCGTTCATTTTGATTGAAAATCTACTGTTATATTGTAAATGGAGTGGTCCTGTTGCATAAAAAATAGGCAGTGTTGTATCTTTAATTTCCTCTTCCTCCTTCTTTTCATTCCTTCTCCCTTCTTTCTTACTAACAGTCAGAACAAGAAAACTTGAGCGTTTACCAGAAAGGCAGAGAAACTTCTCTGCCTCTAAACTCAAACCCATACTTGTACATGAACCAGCAGGGAGGATTTTAATCAGGACTTTCTGGCCCTGAGAAATCACCTACATATAGCCCAAAACTGCTGCAGGAAGAGAGGCTGGGGGGAGGCAGGCTTTAGGGTATTTCATTTGACTTTCTATAGACTTGTTTCTCATAATATCTCATTTTAAAAGCCAAGGAGTTTTTACCTACTGAGAAAATAGCCTATAACAGCCTTTAAAAATCTTGCAGTTGGCCAGATTGAAGATTCCAAGGTAAAAGTCTCTTGCCTCTAAGAGGGCTGCAATGCTTTCACAAACTCACACAAAATGTGTTTCCTGTATTCAAAAGCTAACATTGAAGCTATTATTTGCAGAGCTATCTTCGTCTCACTGAAGTTAACATTCTTAATCGGTTACCACTATATTTCAGTTTAGTAGAAAGCAAATATTTCATCAGGGAAACCTCATACCCAGTGAGGGATCATTACTCAGTTTCATTGATAGTGTCTAAAAAAAAAAAATTACTAAGTGGGAAAGAATATTCCATAATCCTACTGAAAAGAGATCTCATCAAATAACGCAATAATTCTGTCTATTTCTATTCTGAATTGCTCTATTTTCTAAATACGTGTTTCATGCTGCATTTATGCAGTTCACTGTAATCTACCTAATTTGTTCCCATGCTCTTTCTGGGCTGGTTTTCCTCTCTGACCATCTAGAGAACTTCACACATTGTCAACCTATCATAGGTGAAAGCTTTTGAAGATCTACTACTTTTCTCCAAGCCTAATAAGGTCAGCGACCTTTCAAGCTCTACTATTTCCTTTTCTATCATTAGCCTGATACGTGCATCAGCTACCTCTCAATTTTCTTCATCTCTTCAATGCCTCACTTCTTCCTTTGGACACTGTCTAATTAGGAACTTAATTTCCTCTTCCCTGATGGAGTTTTTGATAATAGAGAGATCCTATTCACCCCTGAGTCACAGAGCAGCACTACGATTTCCTGCTCAGGAGTGTCTTCAGGTATGTTAATTAATTTCCACAGTGGCGGCTGTGTCACAAAACCGCAATAGACTGACTGCTTATCGCTCCTGTAGAAAATCCACCGATGGGGAACAGTCCTGCCCAAATTCGATCGGGTTCACTTTGGAATGAAGGAGGATTGCAGCGGTGGAAGGAGCTAAGGATGAGGTTTTGATGCCCTGCAGAGCACACGTTGCTTTGAAAGACTTTCTGGAGCCAGCACTGGCTTCTTTGCAGAAAATGCACCCGCTTTTGGGAGACTCTGTCACATCCCCATTCCCCAAACCCCCTTGTGCTCCGGGACAGGAGCTGCCCCTGCCCCAGGACCACATCCTCTCTCTCCCTTTTTCCTACACATAAACAAAGGAGAACCTCAGTCAAGCAGAGGTAGAAGAGGCTGGGAGGGACCCAGTATTTTTTTTTCAGGACTGGGATTTTTAAAGTAATTCCATAAAAGCGCCCACTTATTGCACGACCAATTATAGGCACAGGAAATGCATTCTGTGGGAAAAACTTCATGTTAATTTAAAAACAAATTGTTGTCCAAATGAAGTTTCTTTTATGTTTTGCTATGTTGTTAAGGAAATGTATCATTTTCTCAATTTTCTTTACTACTTTTACTGCATTCTTCCTTCCACAGAGTCACTGGCTGCTCTGCCACAAGCAGTGCTCGTCCTCCCCAGCGAGGAGCTGTGCCAGGGCTGCTCTGCCATCTCTAAGGTGCTGAGAAATTTTTGCTAGGAGCCCCATAATTACTATTCTGTCTATGCCCATCTCTGTTGGTTTGCGTGGCAAGCACCGGGAGCACACTTGTGCATGCTGTAACATCATTGGGGTTGCTGGCATTACATTGAGAAGAGTCATCCCCCCCAGCACCTGTTTTCTCAGGTTTGTGTCGTTGGGTTTTTTTTCCATGGTTGGTGGTAGATATAAATTCACCAATTAAAAAATAAGTATCTAAATAAATCAATCAGTAAAGCTGAAATCTACTTGCTCTTGTCTCGGGGACAGTACTAAGGTTAAACTATGTGATACTGGTGCAGAAGACAAACACGAGGTTTCCACTCCCCTCGCGCTCCTCTCTTGGTTTTACCTCAAGTAATTCTCTGAGATAACAAAGGATAAGACCCAAAAACTCCAGCCAAAAGCATCGCCTCCCAGTGTTAGCACAGCCCCTCCACACTGGGAAGAAGGGTGCAGGCAGCAGGGTGGCACTGGGGTGGCACTGGGGCAGACTGGGCTCCCCCCTTTGCTTGCCCGAGGATTTTTTGGGCTCCACGGGGCTGGGCAGATTCCCTCATGCTCAAGGTGCCCTGTTGCACAGCTTGCTAAAGACCACTCCAGCGCATTCAAACAGGATTTGTTAACCAAATAATGCAATTTCTTGTTTTCCGTTGGTCTTTTGAAAGCCTCAAAAATTTAAAGGCCAGTGTCTTCTCCAACCCTTTACCCAAAGCCATGGCATCTGCTTTCTTCTTGCACACCCATATCTCAAAACGGCCAAATTCTCACTTAAATTTAATTTAAAAAACTGTGAAGTTTCTTATTTATCTTTTGCCATTGAACTAAAGCATTCCCTCTCCCAAACAGTATCAAAATGGAAATAACTCTGAGGCCGAGTGGTGCGTGTAGAGACCGTACACGCTCCTATACTCCTGCATTTGTGCATTTTCCCTTCCTTTCTTAAGCTGGGGTTTGAGATTTTAGTTATTCTGCAAACGAGACCCAAGAGAGACACAATTAGACTCCCCTGGAGACTGACCCCTTATAGTGCCCACCTGTAGCCAGACCCAGATAGCATCCCAGTGCAATGAATTAGCGCTCTAAGCTGATTAGAGCAGCTCTGCACAACTCTATTTTATTGACACAATGAAGACAGGACAGAAAAGGGCCTGAAATGAGAAAATCATTTCCATGCTGACTGAATTAAAAGAACAAAAGAGCTCCTTGCAGTTGCAGCATTCAATTTGTCGGAAAAAAAGGAAGCCACTTAATGGATCACAATAGATCTGACCAGACAGATGAAATTTAAAACTTCAGCATGAGTGCGATTACCAGCTAAACATATTCTCAATCATTTCCTCCATATGCATAATTTAGTTGGATTGTTTACTTCAGGGTTTTTTTGCAAAAAAACCCACTGTGCGAGATGTTATCTCCTAAGCATCTTTGCATTGCGTTTTTCAGAATCAGGGAAAGTTGTTGCCTTGTCTGGTAATACATTTTGTTATAACACAAATTACACTAAATTGTGGCTGGGTATGTTTCCCTTTCTCCCCTGATTCTAGAGATAAATTAATATTTTCAGTATATGGAAACAAATAACATAAGATCATCTTATTCAAAAGGAGACCTAAATTGATTATAAATCACGTGCATTATTCTGCTCTGCTTAGAAGAGAATTAACATATTGCAACTCATATTCTAGCAAAATATATTAGTTTGTGCCACTATAAGCAGCCTTCTCATTAAATTTAGGCTTAAGCTAACGATAATAAGACAAGAATACAGACTATTAAAGGGGTTCCTGTGAACAATATATATAATTACTTACAAAACAGATATGCAATTTACTTTGGCACTTTCAAATCAAAATCTACTTGACTGTGTAAGAAAAGATATCTTTAAAATAAATCTGTGAAATAAATTGAAAACATCAGTATTTTAAGCTCCCTGTCCTCTAATTATGTAAAAGCTTGAATCTGACGCAGTCTGAATTCAAAAGTGAAAATCAGTTGCATGTGTAAAAATGTTCAAGTTTCCCAGTATATATTTTTGTTTTCTAAGTAACAAAGTATTAAAACAAGAAAATGCTGAGCGCAGTCCTAGGAGTGTGTTGCAATACAAATAACATCTCTTCACTGCAGATTACTTGAGATTTAAATATTTAACATTATACAGAACATAGCCCTTTTTTTTACTACTCAAAATTTAAAAAGCTTGTATCTTGTTACAATATTTACAAATCAAATATCCCTTGCAGACCCAAAATTCAGAACAAAAGCCATTTTCTGAGCCTCACTGTGACTTCAGAGCACCTGAATCCAGCTCATTTGCATCAATTTGTCCTGAAATATATTTTTATTTTTTAAATATGTTTTAACTGGTTCGCTTTATATCCTTTTTTGCCATTCAGTTTGCAATTTTACCAGCTCATTTGTGTCTATTTCTGAGGTTGTTTTTTATTTTAAAAAAAAAGTAAAGGAATTAAAATTGCTTGTAAACTCCTTATTTTGAAGCTATAACCCCACTAAACAGAAAGCCAAGCTGAGTACTGGTAGGATTCACTTCTGGCTGCTATTACGGGTTTAACTAAACATTTCACAGGGGTAAATACCTAAATCATTCAGGGAGTCACTGACACACTATGACATGTGGTTAACAGCCTTGCCATGCATCCGCTGTGCTTTCAGAAATTTTACCGATGCCAATGTAATCTCCCAAATATTTTAGATGATAATTCTCTCCCACTCTTAAAAATCTTTTATAGTCTCATCTGAACCATTCAAAGGATTCCCAACTGCAAAGGTTACTGTAACCACTTTAATTGTTTTTTAAACCTTTTTTTTTACCTTATTTTTTTTTCTCCCCGATTAAGAGTTTTATATATAGATATATATAAATGTATAAAAAGCCATGTATAAAGCTTTGGGATATTTTAGCAAACTCAACATAGTGTAACTTTGCTGACAGCCTGTCACATTTCACTGACTGTCTGTCTGGGATCCTGCGATAACATCTGCATTCACTCAGGGCGAGAGCTTACCCTAAGACAAAAAAGTGGGTCCTGCCACATAATGCTCCATCATTCTGTCAGTTCTGACATGGTATCTGAATTTTTTTGAATCACTAAACACTTTTGGGACTCTGGTCCTTATTATCTTTCCTTAGTTTCTATACTCACTCGGCAATGCTGAAAAATGTAAAATGTGCAAACAAGGTAGTGGACGGCCCAGGCTTTTTGTCGTCTAATCCTCAGCCCCTCATTCATGCTCACTGTTAATCTCTTAAGACATTATAAAACTGTTAGACAAAGAAATGTGAATACCTCTGCTTCTCAGCAGAATGGGAGGAAACCAAGGAAAATCTGGATCATGCTAAGCTTTTCTTTTCACCACAAAAATGGTAACTTAAACCTGTTGCATCAAATTATTTATAATTCNATGGACGTCCTAATTGTTATTGGTTAGGAAGAACATTACTGCTGCATTTTCCAAACACATCAAATGCATCTGTCGCACATAAAAAAAAAAAATTATACAAAGCCTGTCAGAATTGAGCAAATTGGGTTTTAAGCCCTCCGCTGTTTAATGTTGGGCACAGCACACAGCTCAGAGTCCTGTCAGAGCTGCCGGAGACCCACTTTGGGGAATTCCGTTGCTGTGGAAGGACGGGAGCTCAGCGGCTGGTGGTTTGACGTGGACAATTTGGGGGGAGATCCCAAACGGGGTACAGCACGGCTGCCCCGGGGCTGGCTGGATGGGACAAGGGCCCCATTTCACATTAATCCAGCTCTGTTTGGAGCCGTCTGCTATTTCAGGTCATCATTTCACTCCTCCTGACTCCCACTGCTCCGGGGGCATTAGCATGGGGACAAAAGCCGCTCAAGCACCTATTCTAAACCCATTCAAACTCAAACCCACTAAAAATCACACCCGAAATGATACTGTTGCAATCAGCTAAATTTTATTCAGGAATGCTGGGGCTGAAAACCAGAATTTTCATCTTCTGCTTGTGCATTGTTGTCACGGGTGGCGGGAGCAGATAGTCAAGTCTTAAAAATGCTCTAGAAGCACAGAAGTATTTGAATGCAAATACCAAACAAGTCACACTCATGGAGCTGAATCCCTAACCAGGAGGGTTTCTTTACACACACAACAGCTTCTGTTAAAGTTGCAATTTTCAAATAATTATTTAAACCAGTGTGAAAACAGGACATCATTATTTCTGCCTAAGACACATGTTTTATTCAGCTTTGCTTGCATCAGTGGGAATGAACAGGCTTTAAGGACAGAAACCAAGATGTTGCCTTTTTCACAACAATGCTAGCCATCAAATCTGGGAGACAATTTGAGAAAAATCAGCTTCTGAAATGACACAGTGGGGCCCCATTCTGGTAGGGGTTGAACTGTTTTACCAAGTGATGTTTCAAGCTGAGGAAAGAGTATGTAAAAAGAAGGCATGATCAAGACTGTGTCCCCAAGAGCAGTGAAGCACTCAACCTGGGTGCACCAAGGGATGCTGAAACATTGACATGGTGAGAGCAGACAGGGAGGGACACAGCAGAAAATTAAAATATGCACAGGACCTAAACGGCAACCAGAGCCTGGTTAGTAGACTGGATACGTGGTCAATGCCAAAGGCAAAGACAACAGTCATAGCGGAGAGTGGCAAGGAGGTGGTGAGGAGAAGGACTTTGGAAAATGCTGAGAAGAAGGAAATTACAGAGTGTTTTATGAGGCTGAACAAGGATCCGAGCTCGCTACAAGGTTTTGGGACAACATGGAGGACAGTGACACTGGCTGAAGGACTAGGAGGAAAACAGTGGTGAAGGAAGAAAAGAGGTGTATGGCTGGGACCAGCTGGTCAAGGGAAATGCTCTTTAAGATCACAGATCATCAAAACAAGCAAGAAATAATATCTTCTCTCATAGTCTTAATTGGGGGAAAATTGTAAGGTATTTTCCCCTGTGCAAAAGAGAATATTTCAAAGGGCAAGACAAGGCACTGCAGCACATGGCAGCTCTGCCTTTCTGCACTGGGCATCAGCACCACCTTCCTCTGCAGACAAAGGTTTAGTAGGATCTTTTCTGGGTTTAGCATTAAAGGAAGATAGAAAAACTGTTTTCTCTCCTCCTTGTTAACTGCTCATTTGAGTGCCTGCTCGTGAAGGTATTCAAGCAGGTAGATGCCAAGTTCATGCCAGGAAGAAAAAAATTACTTTTTCCATGTTCACAAGCAAATTTTGGCTTATACAGAGGTTATCACTAGATGACTGCTTAAAATTTGGCTTTAAAGACTATTTTCTGCAAGTGCAGTAATGCTGAAGCTTTCCCATCCCCAAACTTCCATTTTTCCATCCCAAAGAGATTTACATTTTTGCACAAAATCGACATTACTGCCACAGTTTTGAAATACCCTCTGCTGCAAGCAACAGAAATGCTACAACAACAGATCTTAGAGAAGGTGAATATTCAGACTTAATTTTGAATAAAATTCATATATAGTCATAGCTACATTTTTGAAAGCAAATTTGCCACTTGAGGCCTTTTCAAGAAGACAGGAGTGCCTTGAAAGTTACTCTTGGAAACTGCGAACAGTTACACACCAGGTCTCCAACATAAGATGTTAAAAACCCACCCTGTGCCTGTTGCCAATACACTTCATCAAGTTAAAACTAAGAACAACACTTTGGGAAACCCACTATACACAGGAGCCCCTTTACGCTGTAGGTTTCACCTGATGAAATGTTATGCCTTTTGTGGGATCTTTTACATCTTTCCACACTAAACGTTAGGGCTGTACTATAAAAGAAGGGCTACTTAACATTTGTATTTTTCTCCCAAATTAATGTTTATTGTATGTGCCAAAGTTAACATAATCACATAAAATCAGGTTGGATTATGACAACCTATGTCTTCACTCTTGCCTGCGTCTCCTATAGTTTGGCCAGGAAACCTGAGGGCTATCAATAAAATGCCATATGAATACTCTCTGGGGTGGGAATACCCTATTAGGCTGTTGTTTTCAATTCTTTACTTCTAAATAAATATATTTTTGAACCATTCTGGTGAACACATCTCAATCTGCAGGCTCCAGCAAGCAGGAGATGGGGTTTTTGTTGTTTTGTTTTGGGTTGGTTTGTTTGTTTTTTGGTGTTTGTTTTTTTTTTTTAAGTTTAATGAAATCTTTATTAGACCAAATGTCCAGATTTCAATGGTGCTGTTAAATCATGCAGTGGTTTAAATACCAGACCTCAGTGCTACATCCTCTGAAGTGCATGTGTTCATTTGGCTTAATAAGCATTTTGCCATACACTAACTCCTGTCTTCATTTGCTTCTGTTTAATGATGACCATCTCCTCCTGCCCACATATGTCCTCATCTCTCCACTGCTTGTTGAGCCGTCAAGACACACCTTTGTTTCATTTAGTGTGCAATTTTCACCTCTGACCCAAGAAACTAGTCTTAGGCTTCCTGAACTTTATTGTGTGTTAATAGACTGCTGGCTCTCTTTTCAGCAGTCATAGAAATGGTGGAGAGACATTTAATTGAAAAGAGGGACAAAGCTAGAGACTGAAAAGCAAAGTCAGTAGGGTTTTAAAAAAAAAATCCAGAAATAATATGTCTGAGAAGCTTTGGATATTCTTTACAAGTTTGTGCCTCTTTACACAAATAAGAAAGACATCATTGATTTAATTATCTTCCCAGGGAACAATGGTATAATACTCTGAATGGTGCTAAATGATTGATCTGGTAATTCATCTTCTGCTAACAACTATCTGTGCGTTTTGTTTCTCTCCAGTTCTCAGACCAACGACATTAGCAGCAATGTCACGGAGCAGTCCTGGGTTTTCATAAAACACTCACAAATGCTCTTTCCTGCCAGTATTTAGGGACACATGGTTATAATTTTGTCTGTATTTCTTTGTCATAGATTACTTTTAACTACATCTGTTCAATTAAAATAAAAAAGAAAGACACAGCTAGAGCCCATTAGCTTTATATCAAAAGTAGCCTTTTAATGAAATAGGGAGATTTAATTTTGTAAGTGTTCTGATGAGTGAGAGATACCTTTCTGTTTTTTCAGAAGTTCTGTGTTTGGTGAATAGTTAGGAAAGGACATTATTACAGCATAAGGATATTATTGTACACAGAAAGGCATTATTAAAAGTGATTTATTGTTCTATGTTAGGAAACTTATAGGAAAAGTCTGATAATATATTAAACTTGTTTATTATGGACTTCATATAATTTTTGAATAATGCAGCTTTTTCTTTTGACAAGAGCAATAAACTGTGCTGGTATAGACATACGTTGATTATCCCAAGTCAACTGTGTTGCTTAAAGAAACATGCCCAAACAATCAGCTTTTGACAGCTGCATCTCTTGTTATTTACAATAGCCATCACAGTAATAACTCACCATTTCTATATTAATAAGGCAGTGAAATTTATTATGATGGTATTGAAAAGTTATTAAGTACTGCATCCCAAGTGACAAAGTACCACAGCACTGTCACTATCCAAAAGCAGTTGCCCATCCATCACAAAGCTTTCCAGATGGTCCTGCATCTTTATCGCTCCCAGGTTGGTGACATCACCTGTTCGCCCACTCAAAATTGATGATGAAAGCAAACAGATCTATCTTACTTACATTTACCAAATCAATTTAATTTTACAGGCTGTGGCTTAGTGACATATTGACTGTTTTCCTTAATGGCATCTACTGTACTTAATGCAAAGAACTCATCTTTGAATCCTGGCTTGCATAATGTGGCATTTCATAATAAATTTTTTATAACATATTTCTTAAATGGGAAGAATTATTATTTTTTTGTCAGTTCTATTAGATGCAATTATTATTCTCTTCAGTTCTGTCTTTTTTTTTTTTCTTTCTGATGTTGTCTTTCTTAACGGCTAAATTACAAGTTTTGTCTTTTAAAGGGATATCTGGCATATCTCACAATGATTTTTCTTCCTATTCCGATACTCTCACAGGCCTATTCCAATGTTAGCTTTTATCTCAGTTTATTTAGTGCTGCTACCTGCTTGGACAAAGTGCTACTGAACTCAAAATCTACCTGAGTCACATCTGAGTACATAATAAGCACCTTATTTTGAAGAGGGATACAAATTCCTGAAACATGGCCCCGGTTCTGCTCGGAATGTAACAAAACTTCCTTCTCCCCCTCCTACTTCTAAGTCCACTTGACCCTTATGGTTTCACTCTGCTTCCCTCAGGAGTTAATGCTCCTCTTGATTAAATTAAAACCTCAGTGCCATCGTGGGGAGTACATACACAGACCTACAGGGATGTTTCTGTGGCTTTAGAATGTGCCACGAAATGGGCGATTTCCTGCCCCCAAGGTCAAGGACATGGTGAAGCATCCACTGCAGGTGAAGAAATATTCAGTTCTACACAAATCATTTCAGGTTTAATTGAGACAAAGGTGCTGCCTCACCTTTTTGATGGCATTTCACAGATGTGCCACAGCTCAGCCTCCTGCGCCAGCTGAAAACTTCTTCCTGCTGCTGTTGCCACATTGGCTTTGGGTTGGCTCACTGACTTATCAGCCCCATCAGTGACAGCCCCAGTGCCAGAGCAAGTTCAGGACAGGGGTCAATGGCATCTCCCTCCTGGCAGCCACCACAGCCTCTCAGCTACCTCGAGCGGTTCAGTTTTGAATGTTTTCTGAGTGTAGCTCCATCATACAGCCAAACAAGGAGCATCACATCCCACAAACCTCATGATGTGAGGGTCTGCTTAATCATGTTAATCAAAAAATTCAGAGAATTGAAGACTGGAAGTAAGGAACAGCAGAGAAAGAAAACAGCAGAGTACTCAGTGTTGTCCCCATGTCCTAATCCTCTTCACCCACATGAAACAACCCAAAGAACCAACAGCTGCCTTTTGCTGTCGATATATTTAATTCAAACTGAATGACAAGTCCACCTGCTCATACCTTGTTATTCAAGGATCTGATGTTTGCTCCTTTGCAATTATAAACTGTCTGTCCTCTGAGCAGGGAGAAAGCTGGTGATAACAGCCAGGGAGCTGGCTGGGGTGTGCAGCTGACATCCCCTCCTAGAGTGACATTTTGCTCATGAAGCATCTGTCCACCTTGCTACAGGACTCTTATTGCTACAGGAGCGTCTGACTTGGTCACAGCCTCACCGCAAGACATGGGCGCAAACAACAGAAGAATTCGGACTGGCCACATTAGCAGCACTGTAAGTAAAGTCTTTTTTGTACACAACTTTTGAGAGGCTGTCTTAAGCACCCTCCTGCATGCTCACCCCAGGCAAGACATATGGTATGATCTCCATCCTATGAGGCACTGAACACTATGTCCCGAGCAGAAAACTTAACACAGCAGCTAAGCACATGCTTAACTCAAACACCTGGGTAATCCTGTTGATGATAAGCCCGTGCCTAAGTGCTTTATTGGATCTCAGCCAGAGTGCTCTATGCCTTGCAAAGCTGAGCTGCAAATGAGATAAAACATCACCTATGTATTCAAGAAAAGGTAAAGATGTCACCCCCACCTGCAACTGCCAGGAGTGGATGGTCTGTTGACCTGGGGGAGAACACACTATCTGCAAAACTGGGTTGGTCTTGAACTGATCAAAACTCATCCCTGCCTCCTACTATAAAACAAATTTTTCCTTTTTAATTTCAAATAGTACAATAACCCACATTCATATTCTTGATTTTGTTTCAATAAATAATTTTGCAAAGATTGCTGAAGTCTTCATGCAGCTAAAATCCATACACAAGGAGAAAACACAGGCAAGGAATCTGCACTATACTTCCCCACTTTCCAACCACCTGGTTGAGTGTGGAGCTGCTTTGCTTTGGTTTTTTTGTGTTTTGTTTGTTGTTGTTGTTCTTAAAAAAAAGAAAGACTAAGACAAATTCCATATCCCAAAGAAAAATATTCAGAAGCAATGAAGGCTTTGTTTCTTTTATTTTTCTCTTCTGAAAAAGACAATCTACTGCTCTCTCCCAGTGTGTTTTCACTGACTACAAGGGAGTTATTTCCCTCAGCACTGTTTTTTATTAAGAATAGCTTAACATGAGTTTCAAGACGTGTGAATCCCATGTGCAGTTATTTAGAAGATGCTACCTTTGCTCTGTTTTTTTTACAACAAAAAAAAATAGGGGACAGATGCTACTTTTAACATTCTGACAAAGATTTTTTCAAAGGAAAATCCGAAAATAGGGAGTAACATCTATACAGAGAGAGGAATCAGCTGGTAACTCCTGTTGATTGCAATGAAAGGTTTTGGATGCTAAGAGAAAGAAAACCAAGCTGTCAGTTTAGGTGTTACAACCTGGATTTGGGAGAATATACATTAGATATACATTAGAATATACATTAGATTCCAAGTTTAAAAGCCTATACCTTTACATTTTGTAAATTATTATTGTTTAATTTTCAGAAAGATAGGTGGTACCCTTAGAACGCCAAATCTCAAACCTAAGTTTAAACTTAAAAAAAAAAAAAAAGCCAAAAGAAAGCCAAAGAGTGCAGAATTGAAAATTAAAATTACAACAGTTCCAGTTTTATAAACCAGTGGGAGCCTGTACTCCAGAACAGTTTTTAGGAAACTGTGCACCTTTCCCCAAAGACTCACATTAAAAAAATGTTAGAGGGCAAGTAAACAAAGAGCCAAATGGCCTCCCAATTTCCATATAGAAGTAATAGCATCAGCTCAAGCATACCCTACCAAATACAAGATGTTTTTCAGCCATACCGTCATGACAGGAAAATATACTCTGTTCTATAAACAGATTGTATGCTGCTTTATAAAGCTCTAAAATATTTTTTACTTCTGTGACAAGCTTGATTTATTAGAGTTTATTGCTCCTGGGTTTGCCTTCCTAATAAAGAAATAAAAGTTTAGGATTAAAAAGAGCTGTGAAGGAATTGTCCCTATGAATGAGACCGAGTTTACTATAGCAGTAAGAGACCTGAATTTGAATATTTGACGTACTCTGGAAGATGCTGGTCGAAGAATAGGTGCATGTGCTTTTGGTGACCTATTCAAAGGCTTCCTTTGAAATGCTCTCCCACTTGTTTTTCATAGCAGGGCATGAACCATGATGAAATCACTAAATTTGTGTTCCCTTGCTTTTGTTTAAAAAATTACTGCCATCCCTTAAAAGCTTGTTTTCTTTCTTGATTAAGAAGCAGTCAATTTTCCCTTTTCAAACAACCACTGAGCAACAGCCCCCCAGCCCCCTCAGATATTCGGGCTGCCGGCAAATACTAAAACCTCGGTGACAAACTGCAAAAAACTTCGACCTTTCCCCTTGTCCGGTGACCCCCTGTTCGATTTGTACTTTAGCTAACCAATACCTGATTAGATAATGCTCGGCCCTAGACCCACAAAATGAGATAAAATTCAAATTTATGGCTTTTCATTTAAACTGGTCTACAGCACTCTAATCATGACCCAAGCACAACTATATCACAACAAATTCTCTTTGTCCCAGAGTCTGTTTTATGGCTGAAGTATATAAAAGGAAGGAAGACACAAAAGACGTTGTTTTCTTGGACTTGCTTCAACAAAACTCCGCACTGATGCCATAGGGAGTCTTGCTATAGGGTGACATTGCAACAGGCCCCGTGAAATTCTTCAGCCTTCTGCGGCAAGTTTTTCTTTATCAATGAGTGCGTGGCTGCAAAATTTAACAGCAACAATTCCTGCAGTTTCTCTCCCTACCACTCCAGGCTGATCCTGGTGACAACTCAGATGGACTTCGCAAAATTCAGAACTTACAAGTATCCCGCAGCTGGAAATACCTAAAAATATTCCAATCTTTTGCAAGGGAATTTAGCATAATCTATTATAAAATGTACTTTCCAAAAAACATAATTACAGTCTAAATTTGTGTGTGGCTATAAAGTCTTCCCTGCAATGTGCATGTAGGAGTTTGGTTTGAAATGTTCTAGTTTAAGACTTTAGGTCACCTAGCAATCCTAAACAATTGCAAAAAAAGGAGAAAATCTCTCACAGCAAAGTCAGTAATATACGTAGCATCAGA
The DNA here is from genome assembly GCA_013399365.1 of Pampusana beccarii. Classification (NCBI taxonomy): domain Eukaryota; kingdom Metazoa; phylum Chordata; class Aves; order Columbiformes; family Columbidae; genus Pampusana; species Pampusana beccarii. Next base: position 193,732 of record VWYH01009570.1, on the reverse strand, counting down.
AATCAGAGAAGGAAGCTGCTCAGTTTATCTTCCAAAAATATTTTCATATGTTTATGTTAATTATTTTCTTGAAAACAGATTCCTCCTTTGCAAAGTCCATACCACTTTATGTACAGTGTTTCACCTTAAACCTAGAAAAATGCAGATAAAATGGAAAGATTGATTTTCCAGTCACTTTGCCATCCTCACTGTAGCTGCAGGGGATTCTATTCACGAGAATTAAATAAGTACACAAACATTAGCAAGGTTGCAACTCCGTTACCTATTTCTCTGAGCGATGCACATGTGAAGTGAGGAAATGGTAAGTCAGGACAGCAAAATGTTTTCTTTGGTCTGTGAGACCAGTGAGCAGCTCAAGCAGGTTGAGGGTTCCTCCCATTTGAAGCCACCAGACATACCTGACCTCAATAGTATTATGAACTATTCTAGGAGTTACATACAATCAAACATAAAAGAATGTCATGACAGTAGCTGCATCAGTGCAATTCACTCAAGACACAAGTACCATTGTAAAAACAAAACAAAAAAAAAAAAAAAGAAAAGAAAGACTAGAAAAATCTCACACTACAAAATCACTTAAAAATCCATAGTCAATGCCATACAGAAACTTTGGTTCAGTCCTTCATCCATTTAAAAATATAGTATTTCACCTTGATATCAGCAACAGCAGACCAAATTCCCCATTTGTTAACCGACTTTTTGGCACCTGGCAGGACAAATGCCCTGTGTCACAAAAGTGCCCATTCAGGCAGAAAAACTGACACCAGAAAAGCTTAAATTCCCAAGACTGTGCTTAAACATCAATAAATAATAGGTTTCCCTCAGCATCCCATGCTTCCTTTGACACTGCCTGAGCCCACACACCAGTAACAGCTTCTTTCTCCCATTTTTATCCCAAGGCACATATCCAAGGAAGCAGTGGTTTCCAGAATAGCATGATGATGATGATGAGTATCTGGGATGGGTGCTCAGAAGGTCTTCTCCAACCCTACCGGGTCACTCTAGCATCTGTCCCTTAGCCTTAACCTTCACTACATGCCATTGTACTGATTGTGTAAACTCTGGTAACCAGCATTTCTTTGTCTCCCTTCAATTACAATAAATGTACTTTTATCCACTTGTTGGAAAAATATTCTGTTTCAGGCTCCCCTGAGCACTGCAGAACGCTTCTAGATGAGTGGCCAAATTGCAGAGGGACTTGACTGTTGATTTTGTCTGATTTTGCTCCAACACTTTTCAATAGCTTCTCCCTAGCTGTCCCAAATACATAATGCTATTCAAATGGCAAGAATCCTACAGCTTGAAAGGAATTCAATCTGCCAGCTGGGCTTCCAGCACTCTCAAGGTCTGCATTTCTTGTCTGGATTTCATGGACTCCAAAATCCTAAATATTTTAAGCAGGAAAACTAGTCTGTAAAATTACAGCATATTGTCAGCATCTAAGGGTGTGAAAATCAAAATGGGATTCCCTCAATTTTAGTGGGGCTATCGTCCTCCACTACACTACCTGAGGATCCAGTCTAATATACCCAAGTTTTGTACGTGTTAAACCTGCAAGTACAGCTATGTCTCAGCAGTTTTTCGCCAGTTTCTGTTATCAATATCTGAACTTAACTGTGGTGTGGTTTAAGGTCAAATTTTATGGCTTCCTGGTGCCTTTTTCAAATAATAAAGAGATTTCTCACCAGCAATTATATTGTATCAGGGTCTGTTAACTTGACAGAGCGCTGAGAACTCTGTAATTTCTCCTGACACTATTCTGTCATATTGTCACAGGTCTCACCAGATTTTAAACAACCGGATGGAATGTTTGGAAAGAATTCAGTGAGTATTTACGGACAATTAAGAGCAAATCAAAGCTCTGTTTTCCACCATATCTACGAGGCTCTGCTCCACAGCAAAACCATTTTTCCTGGGAAAATGAACTTCCCAGCTCTCCAGAGGTCAGTTGTGACCCTGGAGAGCCATGCAAACTCTGCACTTCTCCCCTTATCAGAAACCAAAGGAAATGTACAGATTGAAAGCTGAGATTGCACTCTGTTTCTACAGCACATTGTTAAAACGATGAAACCATGCAAAAATAAAAAAAAAATAAATTGTTACACCGTAACACAGCTGGCAACGTGCACCACTAGAGGTCTAAAGCCCTGACCTGATCATGGACCTGCAGCTCAGCTCCGTGGTGACACCACAGCAAGGAAAACACATTGCCCCCAACAGCAGGGAAAGCAAGAGGCAACCGCTGGACCCGCCAAAGGAGGCCTTGAGTTGCTTAAGGAAAAGCAGCATTTCTCAGAGCATATGGAGAAGTAACGTGAGCCGCATCGTCTCATGCGTGCTGGGTTTGACACCAGCATCCAAACACAATTCACCAAAAGAATGGCAAAATTCCCATTCGCCTAAACGGGAGAAGGATCGAACCTCCAGCTTCCCCAGGTAGCGCAAGGTTCTGCAAAAGCAATTTTAGCCACACAAGACTAGATTTTAATGCTATTCTAACCGTTGTCAACAGAAAGTGGTGATGCACAACCCTGAAACAGCACCCAGTTTCTTTTCAGACAGGGCAGTGTCATTTGGAAATCCCTCACCCACATCAATACTGCAGGAATGCACAAGAGCAAACTAAAAATGGTACAAAATGTTCCGACAACGCAACTTCTTCCTTTTCTTCCCTAGAAGAGGCAACACCTGCCAATATCCACCCAGACAGATTTCACGCATGAAGAGCAACAGTAACTCTAGCCTTTTTTCTTTTTTAATTTACGCTTGTTTCCACCCAGAAAGCCTCAAAAGACCACAAAGCAGTCTTCGTGCATGCAAATATCCCGTGGCTGCTGCGAAGATAGGACTCAAATTCTGCAAATACTTCTGTGTTTATAGACACACAAGAGAGTTCAACAGACCAAAAGAATGTAAAGTGTCTTACCTCCCAACCGTAACTGGGGTCTTTAAGGTGTGGCCGCTGCTCTCCTACAAAAGGCCCAAACTTTTCCCCTGCTTCAATCTTCCTTTTGGTCCATATCCCTAATCCTGCTCCAGGAATGTTGGATTCTCGGAGCTCAAACTCTGAAGGAATGGGAATGTCATCAGGAATGTATATCGGCACCTTGTAAGGAGAGCTCTCCTTTGGCGTGAAAGCTTCACTGGAGGTTGCTGGAGAAGACGGCTCTTGAATGGTGAGAGATGTTGGACACTGGACATTTGCAGCCTCTCCGTCAGCTTCTGGTGCTTCCTCCAGAGGAAGTTCAGGAAAGCTTTCATACAAACATTCATCACCTGGAAAATAAGCCAAACAGTAGGATTTGAAACATCCTGACAGCTTTTGCATATGAAACCCTTTCAGCCTGCACACGAAATTGAGAGGACAGTTTGGAAGGCAGGCGGCACCTTCATCAACAACTAGTCCTGCAGCAGAGCCTCACCCTGGAAGGAGCGGAGCCTTTTCCTTATTGTAGGCCTGGGGGTACATAGCGTTTCTCAATATTCCTGACATCAAAAGTGGTTTACATCATTGAACACAAGCGAGGGAATTACATACAGATGTATATGCAGGCACACCCTATTGTCCAGTCTGGTCCGGATATAGCACTTTGCATTGCGTACTCTTTGAAATTACAATTGAAAGCCAGCGTTATACATTACAACTGAAATGTACGTGAAGTGAAAAGCAGGAAAGCTTTACTGGTCTTTCAGAGAGACAGATTGAACCTAAAGTAGCCAAAATTAAGTTTGATGGCCTCCAATTAGTCTTTGGAGGAAAGGATCCAGCCTACCACACAACTCTTGGCAAGAACTTCAGCTGATGTAAATCAGTGTCTTACCATTGACCTCCAAGAAACTCAGTGGTCTAAAATAAGTTCAGGATCCAAACAGCACCTTATAGAAAACATGAACCTTCTCATCTTACAGTTGCAAAAAAAAAAAAAAAAAAAAACAAGGGCAAAACCAAAACACATTAAAAAAAAAAAAAAAAAAAAAAAAAAAAAAAAAAAAAAAAAAAAAAAAAAAAAAAAAAAAAAAAAAAAAAAAAAAAAAAAAAAAAAAAAAAAAAAAAAAAAAAAAAAAAAAAAAAAAAAAAAAAAAAAAAAAAAAAAAAAAACTGGGGCAGATCCAAAACACATTAAAAAAAAAAAAGTTAAAAAACTCCATCTCTGGGGCTTAGCTAGCAAGCAAAAAAAAAACAACCTCACTATTTTTGACAGCCTAAAATGTAAGGCTGATTATAAATTCCTTTTAGTCAAAAAACTGAGTGACTTCAGCAGGGGCTTTAGCTGCACCAGCCATACAGTACTCAACCCAATAATACATGCAAAAGGACAAACTAACAAAAAAAATGTATTAATTATTTACATTCATTTAACTTTATTATATGTCATCGTATTTTTCCTACACACCAGAATTCATTCCACTTAATTCTAAGCTAAACAGGAGGCGAGAACACCATTCTCGAAGGAATGAAGTTGAGAGATGGGGTATTTAAGATCTGAGCATGAGAATATTTGCATAATGTGGTTGGCCCAGAAATTAAAGTGTTATGCTGGGTTTGGCACTAAGAATGACTCCGTTTCAGTGAAGAAACAGGAAACTTTAAAATGTTCTTTCAATTTCTTGCTCATTTAAGAAACTATCCATGGTAGATTAGCACCGTATGCCTTTTCCACTGGAAACTGGTCATAGCCCATTATCTCTCACATCTTTGTTACATATTATCTCACAGTTTTATATCTGTAGCTTCATGCTTCTGGTACTGCCTAAGACAAACACTGGGACATAACAAATCATTTGAATAGATTGCTCCCATCACATGACTGGCAAACTGGATTCTTCATCTGTGAGCAATTTATTCACAGCCACGAACTGTTTTTCTTTCTTTTATGTGGCACTGGCTGTGACCTCGTGTGTGTCACAAGAAAGTTCAGCTACCCATTCCCTCGGCCTCTGGTTTGGCAGACTCTCCCTGCACTTTAACGATTGTACCCAATATTGATTAGTTTATCACTTTTCTAATACCTGGCACTCTGAGAAGCAGAAAATCTTGACTGACTCTACGATTTAGCTGAAAAGGACACACAGGAGGATTTTCTATTGCTTACACTTCAGAAATCCTGCCTGGCTTAGCTCAGCGGTGTAGAGTTTGACGAAGATGCTCAAGGTCTCCTGAAAGCGTGGTGCAGAGAGCTTGCTCTGTGCCTGGCACCTACAAGCCCACGCCCATACTTTCCTGCTCACAGCAAAACTCAGCCTGGACTCCAAGGGACAGGACAGATGACCTGAAAAGGGTAGAGCGTAGCTCCACCTGGATGCCACCGTTCGCTTTGCCCTGCACTGAGACGACCGCATTAGCAGCCATCTCTGTTCCACTGAGGCATTGCTGCTGCCCCCAAACACAGCTCTGTTCCAGCGTGGTGGGATGGGCGAGAGGTTGGCCCACACCGCCTGAGCATCCCCAGAACTCCGATGTGTTCCCTGAGTTCACGGGGCAGAAAGGATGCTGCATCCACCCAGGATGGAGTGGAGGCTTCATCTTGTTCAGATGTCTCCCTCCAACTGTTTAGATTACAGTCCTGCCTAAAAGACTTCAGCTGCTTTTGAAATATGAGAAAAAAAGAATCACCACAAACAAACATAAACACCAATCCTTGTGTATGCAGGGGTATAGGAAGAGAAATCACACAAGGAAAGTGATTTGGATGACAATAAGCACATGGCTAATTGCAAGGTGGGGTTAAAAACTTCAGTCACTTAAATCCTGCTGATTTTCTATCACAGCCTGACACTCAAGCTCGCTGCTGTTGTCCCCATCCCACCAAGCAGTGTCCCGTAAAACCAAGGCTATCCCTGTCCCCCATAGCTACATTCAACTCTCCTCCACCAAACCATGAAGCAGCTCAGTCAAATCGTTTAAGTGACTGCAAGCAATGATATGTTCTGTCCCTTTCCCCAAAGAGCCACCTTCTCCAGCCCTACTTGCCAGCACTGCCTGTCCATAAGCCAGTAAAAAGCTGAGCCTTAAACATTTAGCAAGCATGCCTTTGCAGATGTTTCTTCTGCCCCAGGGACAGTCCAGTTTAATTTCTCCCTCGCAGGCTCAAAAGGCCTCAGTTATACTTATCTCAGTCATTCTGGCTACACTCGTTTTTAGCCATATAGGGTCAAACCTGCAGCTGATAAATTGGCCTCTGGAAGCCTGGCAGGGAGACAAGTCCGTTTGCTGGGTCTATTGTGACTCCTTTGATTTCCAGCAGCCACACCCGATGTCGTCGTTAAAAATGGGCTTTCAGTTTGAAAGCTCTGGAAAATATAATACGCCTATACGCCCCAAAGCCTTAACAGTGTGGGTAAAAGGGATTACAGAAATATTATTCTGCCTGAAATAGCAACATATTCTAGCAAAAAATATTTTAAAAACCTCAAAATGAACAAGAAGTTGAATTATGACTGACCAAGAGACAGGAAGACCATTAAGAAATATTTGTGAAATTAATGATAGGAGCTGTATTATTAATAAAATAAATGTACATGAACCAAGGATCTGGTCTTCATTTTCAATGGATGTGGGACTATTCCCCTTAAAATTTACATCCACATGGATCAAAGGGACTTCCAGCAAGACTGTGGGATATTAACTGATAGAAAATCTCTGTAAGGTTAGAATTAGACACAGTGATTTTGCTGATAAGCATAATTTTCCCAATGAATTGTAAATTATTTGCAGAGATAGCCCTGTAGCTTTTGTATTCAGCATAGCTTCTTTAAAGTCTAATAATTATCCCCACTCAAAATGGGATGAAATACAAATCGAGGCCCTGATAATGGAACAGACGAGATTAGGTAATGCGGAAGCTTAGATATTAACCTCCATAAAATTCTTCACCGCTATTTTACAATAAAAACATGAGCAAGCTTCAAAGGAAACCCAGGAGGAAAGGTTAATTGCTACTAAAAGACCAGGGTGGACACCTGCATTTGCACTTTTGACACAACCTTGCATGCCAGCAGGAAAGAGCCCACGTGGCCATGTGCTGGGGATGTGCCTGATGAGGATGGGAGAGCAATGTGCCAAAGCTACCGCTGTAACTCCAGGACCTGGGGTCATTTTGAGACCAAGAGGGCTCCTGTGCAAGGCTGGGAAGAGGAGAGGACTTCCTTCCATTTGGATGTTTCTTAGCAGCTCAACACGCTCTTCCTCTCCAAGAGCAATTAGGTAGGAGGCGCTAATGACTGAGGGAAGCAGAGGTTGATGAACACAACCCAAAACTCTTTCCACTGGCTGCGGTTGCTAGCAAGGTAAAGACGTGTGTTTTCAGCAGCACACTGGGCCGCACATTCAATGAAACTGTGCCTTTCTGCTGCTCAGATGTCCCATGGTGGCATCTCGCTTCAAGGGGATGTGCCTGCCTGTTTCACATATCAGTGTTTCAGTGTGGTCTTCAAGTCAAAGTTCACAAATAGGCCTCCAAAGAGAAAGTCTCCATCCAGATTTCCAGATCCAAAATCATCCCTAACAAACAGAAATGTATCCATACAGACTATCCATTCTCCTTTTCTCCAGGTAATTTGTGCCTGAGGATATACATTCCCAAAGCTGTTATTGTCTGATAAACCCTCCAGCACATAAATCCAGTTCTCTGCGCTTGGAGTCATGCACATGGCTACCAGTGACTTAATCATAAGTTAGATGGCTGAGTATTCTGGATGAAAGAGATAGGCTGGAAGCAAAAGCATCTGGAGAGCCTACTTCAGAAGTGTTTCTAATGTCATCATCTTCCGAGAAGGATAAAGTAAGAGCTGAGATAAATGTGGAAGTGACTTTTTACAATGAGAAGATCTACACAGGTTCATTCCTACAGCTTCTCAAAGGTGAGTAAGATGACTCTTCGCCCCAAAGACTAGACATCAGAAGGACCTGGCTCAGTCTGACAGGAAAGGCCCATCTTATGTCAGGAGCTTTGAGCTCTGATAGCACTGTTAACCATGCCTCATACAAGCCTTTGGTGGGGATACATTATTGAAGGTTATGGGGAAACATAGTAGGATGGGAGTGAATTAATTCTTTCTCCTGTATAAGGGTGGACCTTAATGTACCGCAAAGTCCCGAATCAGATCCTTGAAAGACAACAGAGAGCATTTATATTTGTTTGACCTAGCATTTCTATTCAGCAAGGAGAAAATCACCATGGAGTATTTGCAGGGATATCTGAAAAGGAGACAGGGATTTCCTATTGCATACAAACGGGACACCTTTATCTGAATTTCTGTTTGAACAAGTATTAAACAAAAAAAAACCCAAACCTGTTATAGGCAGGGACTGAATGATTAGAAAATATATCCACATCAGTCTAGAATACAGGAGGTCAGGAAACATAGAAAATAAAGAGAAGAAAACCCATTAGCTTCAAAAGGAGCATCTAGCCAGTGGCGAACTAAATGGGAGCCAGCCACAAGTCCCACACCAGGCAGGCACAGCTCAGAGGGGACCAGTTCATGTCCTCTAGAAAAGCACAGAAGGATCCTTAGCATTAGAAACACGCAGAGATTGAGTTACTATCTCCAGGCATAGAATGTACTCTAGCCAAGAGCTACATTACTCTACTTGAACATTTTATCAGTTAACGTACCTGAAAACTGGTTTGTGCCACTCCCTGTTCACAGAACTGTTCTGTGGAGTTGAACCTAACGACGATTATTTATTATTATTCGTATTGTAATACAGTCTGGGGGCCCCAGGCAGTAGCCCATTGTGAAAAACATCAGACAGACCTAATCAAATGAGATTAGATTCTAAACAGAATAGAGCCAGTAAGTCCCAGTTAGGTAAAAATAATAAAACTAAAAGGGGAAAGAAAAACTGTTTTACAAATAGAAAGTTTGGTTGTAAAACAAAAGAAATTACAAGGAAGTGTAGAAATATACAAGGTGCTTGAAGCAATTTTGAACCATTACTTCAATTACCAAGGAAAAATACTTTCACAAACTTTAACCTTCAAATGCATAGGTATTTTACATACATGTATAACTTGACCCTGAACACAAGCATGAGAAGACCAAAACCGTCCTGAACACACTCAAAAGGTCCAAACTTGAAAACCACGCTCATGGACCACACAACAAGAGCAAGGGGGACCAGAGCACCCATGCAGCAGCCCCAAAGGCCAGATTCTGATTTCTCTTACACAACTGTTAAATCCAGAATAATTACTTTAGGTTTCCACCAAGGAATAAACGAGATCAGAGTCTGCCCTGGAGTTAAATAAAGCTGCTGCAATTTCTTAAGGCTGATGGTAACGTAAGAAAATGAGAAGAAAAATGTGGTGCCCAGATTTCAGCTTTCCCTTCGTGCTCGTGGTGCTGCAGATCACAGAGGGCATTCCACAACACGCTCAGCAAAACCTCCCTGCACCGCAGCACCGAGCTGCGCCGAACAAACCCTTCTGCAGCGCTGGCAGAAGAGGGAGTTGTAGGAAAAGCTGCGCAAAGGCAGGCGAAAAAGGCAGCCCGAGCACAGCCCACTTTGGGGCTGGAGTACGGAAATCACCAACTTCGCACGGTGCTGCTCCACAGGCTGCGGTATCTATGGGAAACGCAAAGGGAGCACAGTTTGCATCACTGCTGGAACACCTGTGAAAGGGGCTTAGTGCTGCTAGTAGCTTCTGTGCCTCATGACAAGATGCACATCAGTAACAACAGTGCAAATGATTCACAAGATAAATTAGAAATTTTCCTTGCATGAGAAGCAAGTTTTGCTCCTTAAATCATTGTGTCTGCAGAAAAACTAACCCTGAAAATAAGAGGCTCCTACTAGGAGCAGAAGAGAGCTCTAAGTGTAGGGTGAGCACCAAGAGTTTGGGAGAAACCTGTCCGCAGGTGAGCAAGAAGTGAAGTTACACACACCTGAGAGCACCGCACCTTTGAGAGAGGGTAATTACAGCATTGCCGAGTGTTGGTACTAGACCAGCAAAGTCATTATGTAGTAACTGCATAGGGACCTGCCTGTCATCTCTGGCAATTCTCACTATCAGCCCCTAGAATAACTAGTAGCGTTTGGTGCTCTGTCTAGTGTCATTCATGTCTAATTGGGTAACGCAGTCAAAAGCATCTGATGTGGACCAGATGCTGGGTTTTAATTAGGGTCCAGCACTGAGAGACTTCAGGTCAAATTCTACTTTCATTTGCACGGGAGTCACTCTCCTTGATGTCAGGGAAGTTGCACCTGTGTAACCAAAAAGCAAAATTTGGCTCCTTGTGTTCCTGTGCACTTTCCATATAAATTACTGCAAGCAACAAAGAATTATAAATGTTGGCTTGCACGCACTGATTTTATTTACAAGTTCGGTGTAATTTTATTTATAGCTCCAGTACAATCATCTCTGGTAGAAATATTTATGTTATCTGTACTTCTGGTCTGTTAGAGTCTACTGCAATCATAAACACCACTGAAAAATTATTCGCAGTTAGCAGGGTTTAAACTACCCATTATATCACTAGCTAGTGCCAATAAACTTTAGTGCTGGTTGATAAAGTTTCCTCAATGGAATAAATATATATTTGACTTTCAAAATCTTTTCTGGGTTACACAGAAGGGGGATGAGGGAAGATGGAAATGCCAGCTGTAGGGTTTGATATACCGAGGGCCAGATCTGCAGCTGGCGAGGAGCCTGTAGAGATCCACATCAACTGGGACACAGCCTAAAGCATCTTGACACTCTAACTAATAGCTTAAATTCATATCTTCGTAAAATATTTCGACCAGCAGATAACACGTACTCATTAATGCCATTTGTGACTCTATATGGAGTACATATAGCATACGTATTTTTTTTCCCCCCCAAGGGAGGGGGAAAAAAAAAATTCCTTGAAATTTTGAGCCCTGAGTACTAGACACTGCTAAAGGAGGAAAACTGATTAGAGGAGCCAGCTTTTGTTCATTGTTTGATTGCCATAATGGTAAACATGATGTATATTCTCACACTGACATGGCACGAGAAGCCAAAGTGCTTGGGAGAAAACTAAGGACGGGAAGGTTAAATTTGAATTAGTGAGATCAGCCGCTTACGTATAGTAAATACTAACCGGGAACAACATCCCACTAGATCTGTATCAGTCTGAGTAAGAGACAAGGTAATGCACTTTAATAGACCCTGGAATAGTGAAAAACCATTGCTGCAAGAGAACATTTTTTTAAATCAAAACAATTACTTAAACCTACAGTATTATAATCAACACAAATGAAACTTTATCTTGATGAAATAAATCAGTATAACTGAACTTCTTTTTACTCATTAGTAGACCTTTACTGTTTTAAACTGAGATGTGTCACAAAGTAGCCCTGAAAATCACATGCCTCCTTCTAAAAGAAAGCAGTAATAAAAGATGACTATTCTACCAAATTATAATGAAGACAGATAACAGAGTGAATTATAAAACAAAGGTTATAGATAGAGACTGAGCCTTGTAGAGGTAATGACTTTTAATTGGATTGAGTTTATCATATTTTCAGAGGTACAGCACAACCAGAAGAAAGGATTAGAATTATTTCCACATTTCATTATTTGGCATAATGAGAAAACAGAGGGAGGTCCACATCCCTGATGTGTTTGGTAAGCCACAGGAGATGTTGAACATGTCAGTCTCTGGTAGAGTATAGTCCCAAGACACAGATGTATTTGCTCCATTATAATGCAGCAAAGTGTAAGCACTAGAGGAGAGAATGAAGGAAAAAAAAAAAAAAAAAAAGCGCACCAGGTCATGAAGTTTTGTTTTGAAAGCACATTACAAATAAAAAAGAATTTAACCCCTTCCTGCCGGCAGCCACTTTAGCACTAGCTTACAAACACCCCTACATCTACTTTGGCAAGATGAGTAAATCTCAGTCTAAGCGCTAATAGGTTTAAAAAAAAAAAAAATCCTTGAAGGCTCAGCTATCCTATCCTGTCACTCATGCCTGTATAATCACACCATTGCAGCAAAAATACCCTGGGGAAACCATCAGGGAGGGGATCTGCCCTGCCTGAATCCCCAAGGGATGGATGCTCTGCCTGCCCTCCACCTGGGAAGGGCACCGAGTAGCTGGGGGCAAAAGAGCAAGAGCTGAGGGATTATCAGAGAAGGCCCAGGGGACACAGCAGGGTACCAATGATGTACCCATTTGCATGTTATACCCATTTTCATGCTATACCCAAGAATTTCAGAGAGGGCTGGAGTTTCAGGGAGTTGCCTCTGGAAAACCAAGCTACTGTTGAGCAGATGCAGAAAGTTTTGTACCAGCAGCCAGACAGATTTTTAATTATGCAATTACAGTGAGAGAGTCTTAATTAAATTTGAGTGACACTGTGATACACTGTAGTTAAGTCCTTGAAACACTAACAGAAGTACTTGTAACAAATACGCTAATCAGGAAGAGTATCTAATAATTAATCCTACAATATTGTCTACTTCAGAAACTCAAGGTCTGGCAGGACCAGTTTCCAGCATTTGTTTCCGAGGAGATACAAGGCCACAATTTTTCCTGCAAGCGACTTCTCAGCAGCATGTGCTGTAGTTGTATCTGCACAAGGTCACCCAGTAACAAGCAGGATGTACTTAGCTGATTGGAAAATCATGAATCTTAAGAGCAACTATACTTCATGTTACATGTGTGGGTGCAGTCTGCACCATTCTGTAGGGCACCAGTGTGTGTTTATATCCAACCTGCCTGGATGAGTAAAGTCACCCTATTTCTTACCAAAAAACCCCATTTGGGACAGTTTTATTTCATCATATGAAGAATGCTTTTTTTCTTGTATGACAGCATTGTTTTGGGTGGGATTGTTCCAAGACATGGATGACAATTTGTTCCAATTTCTCTCTGTGAAACCTTGGTCCTTGGCTGGCACACACAGCTTTGACAAGTTCTTCTCATCAGTACCTCACTCAACTCAACGTACATGTTTTCAAAATGCAAGAATCATCTTTGTTTCACTTTTTCAGAAAAAAAAGCATTCTGAACTGATTTATCTACGTTCTCTCCACTGATCCCATTTTCCTTTACTCCAGACACTGCTCTTTCCTCCAAACACTGCAACAGTTTGTTCTGACAAACCAATTTCTGCCTGCCCCAGCCATACATTTTAAATAAGCACTTATTTTTTAATATCAACAAAATATTTGTGATCAATAAAACATATTTGTGTTTCCAAGCACATTTCAGAAGGCAGGTCTGTCCCAGTAGACTTGCGATTTATGGGGTGTCTTACAGTCAGTAGGACTTTTGCCAGTAACTTTAATGAAATTATAATTTCAGCGGTGATGCAGATATGGTTTGTCCATGAAACTGATAGCATTTATTGCAGGTATCCAAGCACAACTGGGAAAAAGCTACTTGCTGTCCTATGGCAAGCCCCAGAGGCTATGGCAGTACAACTTTAAACAAGGATGGAGGCAAAAGAATTCATAGCAATTATTTTCTTTGGACTTTGTATAAGACGACTAGGGAAAACACTAGGCTTTTTGCAACCAAACCACCCATACGGAGATAAAAAGAGGTCCCAGTGCTTCCATCACCACGGTGCTTTCATGAGCTCTGTCAGCCGCACTGAAGGATGCTGCACTGCCCCCCTGCCAGCAACCACAGCTCCCTCCCATGTCCTGCCTGCATCCTCTGCTATGGGAGGATGGTTGAGAAATAGAGATTAGCTCTTTCCCCAAAAGCACTTTGCTTTCTATCCACTGTCCCCCATTTCTTTATTTTTTTTTATCTTGCCACTTCTCAGAATTGCTTCATTTTCTTTTTGACATTGTTACTTAAAATAAAAAACAACATGCAAAAGGAAAACATTCAAGAAGTATTCAATTAAAAAAAAAAATCCAAACCCCAAACATTACAACTCTTAGAGTTTTGCTGAGCAATCAGGAGACTTGTTTGAAAAGGAAGAGTGTTTGCAGAAATTGGGCAAAGCCAGGTTGTTGACACCTCTTTCTTATAAAGCTGTTTCTAATGTAATTTAGAAACTTCTCTGAAACGTTTGTCTGTCCAAGAGCATTTGTCTGGCTGTATTTTCACCTAGCACACCTCTGACTAGAGTTTTTCAAGACCAGCTAGTTAAAAAAACATCAAGAAGGTATTTCAGCACACAGAGGTCTAAAAGGAAAGACCTCCTGGGTTCTCGCCTCCCTGATCCATCAAACTGTGGAGCCTTTGCTTACCCTGGGAAATGAGCAACTCTGATGCTGCACATTCAGTTGCTTTTGCAAAAACATCCAGTAACAAATTCTCCCGCTCCCTCTTGGGTTTCCCATTTCTTCCACAGCATCATATTCTCTCATTTGCCTCAGAGGAGCCCCATGGTGAATAGCTCATCTCTCCCCAGTGCTTTGAAGATACAAAGCAGGACAGTATGGAAATGCCAAGTGTTTTCATAGCACCAGTAGCCTGTCATAGGGTGGGAAGAGTGGCAGTCCTTATTCTGATCACATCATCCCTTCAAAATCAACAGTGACACCAGTGTGAAACCAGAACGAGAGCCCTGCTGTGAAACAGTTAACATCAGTTAGATCTATTTTGACTTAAGGAAAAAAGAATAGGAATAGTTTATTTTACATGGCTTTCTAGTCAAAGCCTCAAATGTTTTGTAGATCTTTATTGATATATATTAACTGTAAAGAAAGTTAACTGCTAATGTAATTTATTCCACTCTTTGTTCCATACACCTTGTATTGCTTTCTATGAAGCTGTTGATCTTGGAGAAGCAGAGGAGTCCTGGTGAGCCACTAGCGGACAGCAATAAATCAGCACTCTGAAAGCTTCTGGTTCATCCCAATAACTTGGAAGCAAATTTGAAAAATAATCTTTTTTTTTTTCCTCCACCAAACTGGCAATCTTCATGAGTTCTACTGTTTTCATGTGCAGGCTGATATATGACAGCTTAAATAAATACATAGCACTTAATGGACCAAACTCAGCTGTAGTGTAATTGGATGCCACGCCATTAGAGACCTTGGCCCAGCAGTGCTCTCCATCCCAAAGGATCATAGAGAACTCTACAAGCTCAATCTAACATGCAGTTGTTATATACTTTAATTCTACTTATTATGTCACTACAGACTAATCTTCTGTTATAAACACTACTTAACTATATATCTATTTATGTTTATGGACACAGATTTAAGTACTGTTTATAATGACAAGAATGTATATATACAAAATGTATATGTAATACTATATTACATATATATGTATATATACACACCCAAAGAAATACAGTCTAAATCAAGGAAGTGATGAAGTCCTTGAGCAAAAATGGCTCCAAAAGTTGTTTGGTTTTTTGTTGTTGTTGGGGTTGGTTTGTTTGGGGTTTTGTTTTCGGTCTTGTTGCTGGTTTTGTGGTTTTGCTGTTGGTTTGTTTTTTTGCTTTGTGTTTTGTTTGTTTGTTTGGGTTTTGTTTGGTTATTTTTTTTATGTGAGGAAAATAACATGGCTTTTCCTGACATTGTTCTGAGAATGGCTTGAACTCCCTTCCCTGATTTTTTTTCATTCCAAAATAAAGCAAAAAATGCTCAGAACTTTTCAAGCTAGACCATTACACTTTGCAAGGCTATAAGTGGATTCTTTTGTCAGATACCATTTGCTGTAGCATCAGTGTCTGTGCTGGGAGAGCAGAGCATGACAGGAGCAACGTGGGCTGCACTTGCTTAAGCAGCAGCAAAGCGATTGCTGCTCACGGAAGAGATTTTCTAAGTTAGGAAGTAGAAGCAACAAATTGCATTTCAAACTTTCCCTGGTAAGCTCATTAGAAGCTGAAGTCAAATAAAAGCAACTTTTCCTAGAGCACTTTTCAAAGCAGACAGCAAACTGTATGTAGCTGACCTTCTCCACACTCCCGTGAACCTTAATTCAGCAAGTTAGGTAAGGCCATGCATAACTGCAAGCATGTCAGGGAAAAAAATAATAATTATTATCATGAGGATGTGTTGAAAGAGTGCTCAGTGCACAACTGTGCCTTCATATCACCCTCGTGAAGACTGCAGCTATGTGGGCGAACACAGTAAACCCACAGCCACAGACTAAATCAGTGGCAAGTTTAGAAAATAAGCAAGTTGCTTGGACTGGGCATCCTTTATTGCTGCCCCACAAAGCCACAGTTCATCTGCTCTGCAAAGTGTTAGTTGGAGATTTGCACAGGGACCACAGCCCGCATGGGAAATTCTGAAGATCAGCAAAAGGACCCTTTGAAGGGCTCTAAAGCAAAAAAACTGAGATCTGGTGAGCCTTGCACAAGAGACCACATTGGGTCCAGGGATAAGCTGCATTTTAACAAGAGCACTGGACAGGGGCTACTGCAAGGTCAGCTGGAGGAATGGGGTTAGGGGCTAAGCACCAGGCTGAGCCTGGCTGCGGGATTCCGCTCTCAGGTCCTGAGAGAGGGCTGGCTGCGCCCTCCTTGCATCGTGCCATCCCACTTTCCCCACCGGAGCTGTCACCAGGCCTCTCCAAGATCCACAGGAGCACCAGGATTTCACACGTACCAGCCTCAAGGGAACACAACCAATAACCCAAAGCATGAGCGATACTTCCCAAAAATCCAAAAACCTGAACCAAGTGCTGCTCGGAGCTTTTGTCTGTTATAAATTGCCTGCAAAAAGCAGGTCTCCATGGCCAGGCTGAGACCACCAGAGATGCTGCCCAGGTCCCAGGCTGGGCTGGCAGACTCTTGCTGTACATGGGAGCCCGTTTCTATTCCCTGCCGCTTATCAGAGACTTCATCTCGGGGTTAACGTCATGTCCTCTCACCAGAGGCCAACCCCCCAGCACATATACATCCATAGGGAATTTTGCAGGAGAAAAGAGCTCGACATCATTTTTATCCAGGTATTTTAGCTGAATGGGATAGACCAAATAAATACCATTTGTTGTTTAAAGTGCAAATCCCAGCAACTTCTTTGAACGGGAGCATTTGGTAGTTGACACATCTACGGATGTTTTAAATCATAAGGGCATCCACTCCATTTTGGCTTTAATGTGTTTGTGTGTGAAGTTCTTTGTCATTCCAGCCCACCTGTCTCAGAGCACAGAAATCGAAAACAGGAGTAACTCTCGAATTTCACCTCAATTTAATCCATCACAGACAGCAGACTGGTTTTGCACTGTATTAAAAAAAAAAAAACACACCACCAGGACATTTAAACAAAGTGACACAGATCATCAGCAGATCAACTGAAAATGACAGCTCAATCAAACAAATGTATGTTGAGAATTTCCACAGGGCAGCTCTAGCTGCAGCCAAACCAAATTTGTTTAGCATACATAAGTTAGCTGCTTAGAAACATTCAGTATGGTGCTAGCCAGATGATGACTTTCCCAGATAAACATCTATTTAACCAAATATCCCCCCCTTCACGAAACTGCTTGCAGAGTTTTGAGGCATTCTCCTAATCTCTCAAAAATACGACTTTGCTCAGTGGAGGGCTGGTACCGACCCACCCATGTGACACCAAAGTAAAAATAACTAAACGGTCTTTAAAAAAAAAAAGTTATAACCACCGAAAGGTAGGCAAAACTCTCTAACCCTGATGGAGTGCTTCTGCCTGCCAATAAATTCACAAAGTGGCATTAAAGTGAAATACAAATTATGAACTTGGGAAGCACCAGAGAAAACTGTACATCCTGTGCCATATATCAAATATACGGAGAGGAGGGATGTGTTTGATTCTTCTTTTAAAGTGAGGTGCTCCTACTGAAATCAGTGACAAATCTCCTATTGATTCTGGAGGTGCCACATAAAACTTTCGCTGGGGAAATATATTAATAAGAGCTCCCCTCTGTGATTTCTCCCTTCTTTAGAGCAGCTTTTCTGCAGCGTTACTTACTAACAGTAGAAGTGGCAAAAATAGTTTTGAAGATTAGGAAGTCATTTGGCAAATTTAGTGTAAAGATCATTAAAATATACATAAAGTTTCAGCCAAAATCAGATGCCAGATTAAAAGAGGCTTCGGTTCAGGCAATAAAAGCACTCCCAGCTCTTGGTAAAAGTCAAGGGGACTCCATCAGACTTGAGCCAGACTAGAGGGAACATAGTCCAGATCCACTGAAATCAGTGGCCAGAAGTCCACCTGATATGAAAGAGCCAGATTTTATTTGAGGTGAACATTCACCCAGCATGTGCATACACATCTCTGCATGTACATATACATGTTTGGCAGCTGATTGTGCAACTATATAACACTAAGCTGAATACCGGACTGGGAATGACAAGCTCACATAATAACTTGCAACATAAATAACGACTGTGGTGAAAGCTTTTTCTTTTTTACTTCTGACTTGTTAAAATAAATAGATTCAAAAAATAAAAGCTGCTAGTCAATACATATCCGCTCTTCAAAGTTCTGTCAAACAAAGAAGCATCTATAAAGCACATTTTCTGATGGACATCTGCTTACTATTTAATATCCACAAAGAGAATATTTACCAAAAAACAAGTGCAACAAATTAGGAGGCCTGTGATGCTGATGCATCTCAAGGAGTGGTGTTTACACAACAATCAGGGTGATGTCTGATGGCGATGGAGAGAATAGATGCTTATAGATTTGTCATAACTTATTTCCTGGGGAAAAAAAATGCACCAGAAGTTGGGTTGGGAGTGGTCTGACTGCCCTAAATAACTGGTACCCATCCTGGAGGCTGCCTGATAAAGCCAAAACCAGCTGCGTTGCACCAGCAGTAAAACAAATGTATTTTCCTAGCCTCTCCTTGCAGAAAAAGTCATGCTGTGTATGTTTAAATCCAGAAAATCCAATGTCCTGTTCTCATCACCAAGGATAGAGACCCACAGACAACATGAGATGAATAAAATGAAGATGGGACATAAACTGCAAGAGTCTGTTTGAGGGCACAAAACAAACAAACAAAAAAAACCCAAAAAACCAATCTCTTAAAGTGCCGTTTTTCCAGCCTAGTATGAAAGGTTTGCTATACACAAAAACACATGCTGTTGAATCCCATGTGATTTGCTATAAAAGAAAAAAAAAATCTTGATTTCGGAGGAGATTAAACTCATGAGTTCCAAGTACATAATTGTACTTTTGCCAGAGTTTGCAAACTAACATCTTGCCAGGAAAGAAAAATCATGGGTAGGTAGGGGTGAAGAATGGCAAAATTCAAGGTATGAACCACATGCAGGGTTCCTGCCGGGTATGGGGTTTTGGAAAGCTGAGTTTCTCCTAGTGCAAAAGAGCCACCTGATGATACAGAGGAGACATCACAATGCTCAAAGCTCTTATTATTTTCAGTTACATAGGACTATTTTTTCCCCTTCTACTTCCCCTAAAAATAATACACAAAACCAGGCTAAAGACGTGCATACGATGGAGAAATCTAAACAAGATGTAATCTTACAAATTAACACTCCAAAGGGAAGCAACCAGGAAAATAAATAGGAAAGGGAGTTTAGACAAACCAACCCAGAACAACAAAAAAACCCCCATAAACACAAAAATACCACACCTCCCAAAAAAAGCCCTCAAAACCAACAAAAGTGAGGATTTTGTACTTTTTCTTTGATGTTAGCAGTATGGCTACTTTAAAATTGTATGTCTGAAGATGCAAACCAGCTCAGAACATATCCATGCAAATCCTGAGTGTTACTGTCCTCTAATCCCAACCCACAAACTACACGTAAAATACAATTCCCAATGAGTTGAGCTACAGCATGAACTCTGCTGACAAATTTATCATCAAGGATGCTGATGCAGATTATCACTGGTAAACTATTTCAGTTTTCACAGGGAAATCAAAGATCAAATGATAAAATCTTCATACATATTGACTGGTGGTTTGCCACTTAAATCCCATTTTAATTGCACAAGTAAAGCAATTTTATTTTTAGTGAGTTAAACACACCAGTGCAAAGAGCCAAACAGTGGGTATAACCAAAGATATCCTTGTCCTGCTATTCACTGAAGAAAATATATCAAGGGATATATATGCAGAATTATTTTTTTTTTTCCATTTTATTCGAAGGGTCTGGTTTCCTGAGGTGCTGAACACCCATCCTGCCCATGGTAAGAGACCAGAAAACCAAGCAACTGCCCCAAAATGAACCACAAAACCAGCAGAATCTTTCGTAATTTTCCCCATTTCATTAGGAACTGCCCACACTTACAGCCCTGGTTCAGGGCTAATTTAACCCAGTCCAGATTAGAACTGAATCAGCTTGTAGTGGGTATTGATAAGACTAATATAAATTACAAAAATGATCATAGAAGCTAACATCGATAAGAGAAGCTCTGCTTCATAACCATGATCGACACACAGAGATCTGCAGAAATCAAAGCACAGGATGCGCTATGATTTCCACCGCATTCCTCAGACTCAGAGAGCTGCCAATATTTTGCACGTAAGCATGTAGACCTTCAAAAGAGCCGATTTTTGTCCCAAGAAAGTACAAAACAATCACTACAAAGGAACGTAATGAAAAATCCTCCTCCTGAATAAACATGCCTTTAAAATAAAGTGTAAATTGTAAAACCCAAATGAAAACAACCACTCCTCCCCCAAAATTGCCCAAATAATGGGATGAGGAAGTTTTTACTGATTAGATTAAATACTGCGAAGCACTTTCAAACTCCACTAACAAGCTACTTTACTTTAAAAGCAGTGACAGAAAGAAATGCCTGACACACAGAGCAATTCGGGGGTACATGGAGGCAAAGCGAGGCCTGATGCAGAGCCCTTGGGCACAGAAAACCTTCTCAAAAGCAAACTATGCTGGATAACTCTGCTCTTGGTGTCTACTGCTCAGGTCAGTGGAAGAAAAATGAGGCTAACAAATGTTTTTGGAAATGCCAGTTCTTGAAAGCAAAACTATTACGCTGAGGACTGAGCACCATCAAGCACAAAACCCCAGTATCGCAGCTGGAGACAAAATGCCAGACCCTCACACAAAGCACCTCTCCAAGATTATTTCCCCAACTCAGCAGAGAATATAGCGAAATAAGTCACACATCACAGGAGCAAAACATGATGCTCAGGAATGAAATTCTTT
Organism: Pampusana beccarii; assembly: GCA_013399365.1. NCBI lineage: Eukaryota > Metazoa > Chordata > Aves > Columbiformes > Columbidae > Pampusana > Pampusana beccarii. Next base: position 172,718 of record VWYH01009570.1, on the reverse strand, counting down.
GGGACAAAGGGTCTCAACATTTATTCTACCCCACACAACTCTCAATGTCAAATATCTCATTCTTACAGGGGCTCAACTTCCTACCCCTCCATCTGCCACATTCAGCTTGGGATCCAAAAAGCCTGGCCATGACAGAAAGGAGAGGGAAGATGCTAAAATGAGGGGGTTTTACTGTCTTTTTTCCTTGAGATATTGTCATTCTTTGCAGTGTTCTCTTTCCAGCACATGAAAAGCAACAGAACAGGTGGAATCCTCTGATCCACAGAAAAGGGTGTTACAAACATGGGTACAACACCAGGAAATTCATGGCTGCTACTGTATGTCCACCACAAGCATTGATCTCATGGTAGATCAACCCACTAGGATGCTGGAGCACCAACACGATGTTTGGAGTAACTCTTCGTACAGCTCTGCCAGCAGGTAAGTCTTCACTCCAATGCTCATATGGAGGACGTGATCCTCTCTTTTACCCTTATTTTTGTTAGAAAGCTCATTTCCAGCCTCAGAATATTCATGGGCACTTTATTGCCCATTTGTCCTTGTTCCAGCACTGTCCTTTAGCTTAAATGGTTTGCTGGGTGTGTTTATCACCTTCGGTATCAGTCACCAGCTCTACCAGCCTTCGTTTTCCCCAGCTAAACACACCAAGCTTTTTAGCCAGTACTTGTATTCAATTATCAATCACCAGCTGTTCAATTAGAGTGCAACCAAGAAGCCTCAGAATGGGAGATGTCATCCCAGCCACCCTGAGAGAGATAATATGAAGTTGTGTTGAGAGCAAGTGTACAATTAACCCATAAATCAGGAGAGAAAACAGGAGCAAGAGGAGAACTGAAAGCAGCATCTCCCTTTTTGGTGGGTTAATGTTACATCCTCCCATGTTGCTGGAGAAATTACGTCCAAGACAAGTTGCTCTCAGGAAGCAATTACAGAGAAGCAGCAGTGCAGAAGATGGATCTGTTTCTCAGCTCTTCCACACGACAGTTCTAAGGAAGGAGCTGGTCATGTGGCTCAAAACTTCAAATCTAAATGTTTTCAAAGGAAAACAGCCCTAAATATTAATATTATCCACTGGCCACAGAGAATCTCAAATCGTGCAAAACACCTTGAAGCATTTTACAGACCAATCCAAAATGCTTCAATTAAATTCTGATCTCTCTTCTGTTAAAGGCAAACTGCTGATTGATGACATGTGGCAACATGTCACCCATGCTCTTTGTTGCACTGTTATCAGGCTCTGTCATAAAAATTCCACATGTGCCATGGGTAAGGGCAACAAACAGTGTGGGCTGAAGCTGCAAAATGAAATTGTTTTGACCTAGTGTTTTCAACTATTTCTATTTAACCTAAATGGGAACATCTTTGGAAATGCAACATCACTAAAGATATGTTCAGCCGAAAGATTTTAGTTCTGAATACAGGTGCACTTAATCATATATATATCTGTATATGCCTGTTGTCTCAAGGTGGAGGGGAACCTTTCTTTACTGAGACCTTCATTTGAAGAAACTTGATCTTACTGATCTAAAAAAATTGCTATTTTTTTTATAAGTCTCACCCTCATAAAAAGTTTCTGAAGATCTATTTTCATTCCGGTATGAAATAAGTCGCACCATTGTATTTCCTTTTGCATACTCAGCAGTGGGTTCAGAATAAAGCCCCATTCAAAGCAGCACATAGCAATTTTTTCAGGAGGGTGTTGGAATTACGCAGAATCTGTCCTAGAGCTGTGTCAGAACTGTGTTTAATTATTTTAATTTTAAGCTGCTGAAGAACTCCTTACACCCTCAAAGTCTGCAGGTTTGAATAGATTAACTGGATGGGTTTTATCTTGCACCATTCTAGGAGGATATCTTCACTGAATCCTCCCATGATGAATGAGGAGTTTTCTTCCTGATGAGTACAGCAAACAAAATATTCCTCTGTGTGTAGAGCATGTCATGGTAGTGATTATCTTAAAGCTTCGGATTTGGCTGAGAAATCCAAGCAGTGAAACAAGTACCACAATTTCTTCAGATATTATGAACAAAGCAAGATGCTCAGAGATGATGAGGAAGTTTAAATAAAAATACATTAATGTATCCAACATCCCAGCTACTACTGGGGCTGATGTGCAGCTGGGGAAGGCCAAACATACTGGTTTACACCACTGAGGAGTCACAAGCCCGTGATGCGAGCCTAGCAGGAGCTGGGTGAATCAACACAGGTAATGACTTTTTTCAATGTATTTCTGTTTCACATAGCAGCCTGAGCAGATTATGATATTCTTCTACATGTCCCCCATTCATATGGGCTCCTGGTTATTTTTAAAGTCACAGCTCACTGGAAGTATTTGAGATTTTAGCTGTTTTGTTTAGCAACGAGCAGACAAAACTTGCTTCGATTCCCCTACCCAATGAGCCCCCAAACATTTCCAGCACAAGTTCATGCAGATGTGAAATTAATGTTCGCATTTTGCTGTTAACTTTTACCAGCAAAATAGTAAACTCAGTTAATAATGGAAAAAGTATTCATGGTTCTTTCCCAACAGCACTCATTCACCTCAGCACTTGTTACAGTAAAACAGTATTCGATGCTGCTTGCTGTTGGCAAAATTCCATCATTCAGATACTGCTGCAGCCACAGGCTGCAACATATCTGGGGCAGTCAAAAAAAAAACAAAAACACCAAAAAACACACACACCACACATCTAATTGTAAAACACAAATGTTTTCCTGATGGAGCAGGGGCTTTCTAGGAGACTGCAAGACCATCTCCAGGTAGGTTTTCATGACACGAAGGAGATGGTGTTTCCATACGACAGCCTTGGTTGCAGCTGTTATATGGAAACGCCATCTCCTGTGCAGCATGAAAGCCTTCGGTTGTTCTTTGAGCAGGACACAATATGAAACGTGACTGGCAAGTTTTCTCCATGAAAAAAAATAAACCTCATTCCCTTACAGAGCTGCCTTTCTTCTCCCAAAATCTACTAAAATCTTGGAGTCTCCTTGAATCTATTACAAATCCTTCCCAGAGAGAGGAACCAGACATTGTAAATGAACCATGACTTAGAAGCCCTCTTGTACCTGCAAATATCCCACAAATTCCAGAGGTATTTTATGTTGTGCCTATTTACCTGTCATGCTAGTTCTCACCCTATGATTCATTTATTTTTAGTGCTTTCAGCAGTTTTTACTGATACTTTTCAAGGTGTTAGGGTGTCCCCTCTGTAGCACTTTCAGATTTGCTTGCAGAACTAACACACTGTGGTGACATATAGAGAATATTATTCAGATGCTTTGAAAAAAAATTTTTTTTTTTTTAAAAAAAGGAAGCTTTCCTATTACCAACGCACACGTGCTCACATATAAAGGACTAATAACTCAGCCTTGTCATCGTTAGGCTCTCCGAGAAGCCTAGCAAGAACAGTGGACTGCAAAGCCAGAACCAGGTTGACCCAAGGGGACCTTGGCCATCAGCCTCTGAGCAGGTCGAAGACAAAATCCCAGCCCAGCTGCTCACAGCATGGTCTGAATGGTCTTCCAAGTCAGCAAGGATGGAGATTCCCCGCCTCGCTGGGTCCCAGTGCTTACTTATCCCACGGGATGCTTTTCTTCCCTACACCTAGCTCCAGTTTTCCAAAATCTTGCTTGCACCAGGGGTTTAAAACTTGTATTTTGGGTGCGTATGGCAAGTAAAGAGGATAAAGTGTCACTACTGTCCATGGTCTGGTTGATCCAGCCCTGGTTCCCACTGCCAAGGTGCCCACCAGGTCCTTGCAAAGAGAGCTGCTGCCCAGTTGGACCCTTCCCAGCTTTTATCTCCAGAAAAAACTTGTTCTGACATTGTAACAGAGCTTGTTCTTGAGCTATTTTATGAGGTTTCCATGGTCCACAAAAATGAATCTTTTTGATCTACGAAGGTCTACCAGTAAAGAGAGAGAGAGACCCAAACAGAAAGTTACTGCAACTTATCCTCATCTAAATTCAGAACTGATGATATTGTAGCCACTCTGCAGGGTTCAGTCTGGCACAGAATTGCCAAAATATTTCCCAAAGCCCTGGAAAACTCTGGAGCTACCTCTGAACCATGCAGTACCAGACTGGCTCTGTCAGCCTTCTCCTTGGATGCTGGCATGAATTGGGCTTGCTTGTTTCCCCAAGAGCGCTTCTGGTTCCCCTTTTGGTAACGATAATTCAGTATTAAGGGCAAAAACCCCTCAAAAAAGCATTGAAAATACAACTCATTCTTGAAACATATACACATTCTTAATTGTCTGATCTGCCTTCTCCATCAAAAATACTCATTATTTGCTGCATTTTCTAAATAACGGGGAAAAGTCACCACTGCATTTCCTAATAATGTATGCCCACAACTCTATTTTCTCCATCTGCAATGCTTGCCTAAGACCAGTCATTTGTTACCTGCTAGTTCCAATTGATTTTCTTTTGCCTCTGCTTTCCTTCGCCATGAGTGCAGGGAACAAACACCACGATTTATACCAGCCATCTAGTACCAATCATTAGATAACAAGGCCCTTTACTGAAAGCATTTAGAGTAAAACAATACCTTAAGTTTACCTTTGCTTTCATTTCCTTCTTTATTTCTTCAGGTTCAAAATAAAGCCAGAAGTTCCACCTACGTGGAAGATTAGACAGTCATCCAATATAAATCCTTCACATCCTATACATCTAGTGTTCAGTTCCTAATGAAATTGTATAAATTTCTTTTTTAAATTGGTTTAATGAGATGTTAAGCCCTTCCTTCTCTTGTACTCATTTGCTGCCTTGTTGACCTTGAATATGGAGACAACTGCTCCATTTGTGGTAGGCTTTCATCCCACAGAAGCCCACGCAGGGATGACCTTTGGGTTTCAGCTCATCAAGACTAAAAGGGAAATGGTGAGAGGGAGGGACTGGAAAGGTCCTACTGATTACTACATGAAGTTACTTCGCCCTGAGCCTGGTGTAGTTTCTGCTATCATTTTCTGTGCAAACGTGTGGCTCTTTCAGATGACTTGGTTCTTTGCTGGAAAGTAATGGTCTGTGGCTGGACAAAGCGCTGTTCTAATGCAATGCTCTTCCCTTACTAATAACTAACGTGTGCATATATAATTATGTATTATCCAACCTTTGACGGAGTTAGAAGTTTCCATCAGAACAATATCACGACTTTTCTAAAGGCAGATTATGCTCCAGTAAAACTTCAGTAGCGTTGTTCTAGCAATGGCTTTTCTACCTGTTCTAATTCAGTGTCAAGGAAAGTAGCTGACATTCAACCACACAGAGTGACAAGAGAAGTTCAGGTGTTTTAAGAGAGCAGCTTTCTGGACACTATCCCTTCCCACTCCAACTGCCACCAGAAGCACGAGCTCTCCAACAAGAGCTGATACAGAAATAGCCGTGCTATTCTGTGGACACATCTGAAACTACAGAAACAACAACACCCAGAAAATTGAAACCTTTCTAACGTCAAGGCTGCCAAACAGACTGGTTCCCGCTGTGACACCGAACGGGCAGTCTCTGTTACCTCATTCTTCTGGAAGTTCAGGAAAAAGTCTCCCGGTGGAAACTCCTGACTCCTGAGCACTTTAGTAAATCTGGATCTCATTTAGAAGCCTAACTTGGGGCTGAGGAGTAGAGGACTAGTAGGGTGATAATAAAAGAAAACATTGCAGCAATTTATCATTGGAGAGTAGTAAGAAATCCTTTCCAACTTTATTTTTTTCTTAAACTTTAATCAATATAGCCCACTTTTCTGAAGTTAGACACAAGCTGTGAAATCCAGATTTTGATTTCCCCAAGCATGCCATGGTTAAGTCTCCAGAAACATAGAGGAGAATTGTCCTTAATTTTCCAGTTATTCTGCTGGGACAAAACTAGTTCTGTCTCTAGCATGACAATGAATTTTTGAAAGCTGCTTTCTACATTCTAGTAGCAACATGTACTGTACAGTTCTTTTCATATTTTTATTAGTTTTATAGATAAATGAGGCAATATAATTTGTCACAGCATTTTGAGACAAAAACCAAACATCCTGACAGAAAAATTAAAAAGCCTTTCCAGTGAATACTTAACATATTCTACGGTGAATTATATTTTTTTCCCCTAAACAAACAAACAAATCTACTAAGGAATGCCTTTTCAAATTCAAGTGCTTTGGTTTTTACAGGAGCGCAAAACCTTTGTAGGTGACACATCCCAAGCCCAGCGAATCACTTTAAAACACTCTTCAAGCCCAAGAGGCTGAGCTTGGACTCTGTGGCATTTAGCTGTCAAAAGGAGAACCTGGGTACACACACTCATGTGCTAATAATTGAAAGGTCAGCTCTGTATACCTTTCATTTTGCAAAGGGCTGCACAGACTGGGAATTTCTCCTCCAGTTACCCATAATTCAAGATGAGGTCCAAGACTGGCTCAATTCATCGCAAAATGACGGCAACTCGTGCAATTCAAAGAACTGCCTCCATGACCAAGTTTAAAAAAAAAAAAATAAGTCAAATTCTGAAGAAATTTGACTCTCAGTTTTTTTCCCAGGCCTCTGTGAACTAATACTAAAAGGTTATTGTTGAGCTATAGCAAAAAAATCCCTCTGATTGTAGCCAACTGTCCATCCTCCTTTCAGCAGGGGGGCTGCATGTAATTTTCTGCCTTCAATTAAGATTCACCACTAAATTCATCTTCTTTTAAAACCATATTAGTGCACCCTACGGTATCACATGAAATGCACAGCAAAGGTTTGGGAATTCTTTTGGAGGATGATGGGGAGTGGAAGCCCGTGTTAAAGGCACAATGGAAATAAATGCATAATTCAGTCCTTGCTTTTTTATTTGTCCTTGGCATTAATGAAGAACAAATTAGCTACTCTCCTTGGGTGTCTACCAGAAATAATAGTAACAACTAGAGCTCTTTTCCCCCCTCAGTAATATGTTCCTTTGTAGATAAGCACTGTGAAGAGGTAAAATTATGTCTTTTAAAAGTTTACTGTTTTCTTGTTCTGAGATGTAAACGATAGGGTTGAGACTGGGAAGTAATTCAGAAATATTTATTCCACTGAGACAATAGCTTTTTGTCATCAGAAGAAAGAAATGGTGACAATCAGAATGAAACAAAAAGACAACAGCATTAACCAAGGTATGTGCTCCATCAGTAAATAAGAAACTCACCTTTCCAACATCTCCACCTGGTCAAGCCTGAGCACTGGGTGAGGGAAGGGATCAAAATGGGAACAACTGCCCTGTAAGGTGACCTGGCTGAGGGACAGAGCCTTTTTACTGCTATTCACACACATGCAATAAATATAATAAGATACTTGAAGCATTTCCTCCTCTTCCAGATGATTGATTTGCAGCCTGTTTCATCAACCTTTTATGATGTGTAACAGGGACATGCAAAAAATGTAAACATCTTTGCATCACTTTACAGTTACAATATCCTAACCAAGCTGGTTCTTGGCTGGAAGTAAGCGTTCAGCCTGGAACTGGAATTTTCTTATTTAGAGACTGCAAAGCATTGAAACTAATGGTATAACCAAAGCAAAATAACAGTTCTTAAGAGAAGACCAGCAAGTGGGCATAACTGAAAGACAGATCTACCTACAGTGCAAACCATTTGTATAATTAAAATAACCTGCCACTGCCTCATCTATTATATAGATGCAGAAATACTAATAATAATTATCCTCACATATCTAGAAATAGTGAATTAATGGTCCCAAGTAGCAAGAACTTGCATTTGGATCTCTCTCACCAGAGCTTCTTTAACTAGCTCCTGGGTAGAATTCATTAATTTTTATTAACAGGGAAAACATTTGTCCCCATGACAATATTTGCATTGCCTGAATGATTTTCACCTCTGCCACAAGGTGTACTATCGGCTCATACATCACGCGATTACTTGGAGAGCAGAAAGACCCTCAGTCATTAGTGAGTGAATTAAAGATGATCTAAAGAGCTATTAATCACAGTGACAAAAGCCTTAATGTTGCTGTGACCCTAGTGGAGCCTGGGGACTAAAAGGGAAGCTGAGGGAGAGAAAATGGAAACATATGTTTTCTCCAAAATAACCTACCTTAGGAGAACTGTCAAAGAGAGAGTCACATCAGACTCTGAAATTCTGCCATACCAATGCTCCTAGATTTTACTAGGAGAGTTGTTCTAGTCAGTCTACTTTTTTTATCGTTATTTACAATCAGTGTAAACAATTCAGCAATAAAAGATACATGGTGTATTCAGAACCTCTTTTTTTCATCAGGAGTTATTTAAAAGCAATATATTTAGAGCAAACTGATACTCTTAACCTACTCTAGTACGAGCACACAACACAGTTTAGCTTAAAGATTTAGCATCCACATCCCACGTGGAGAACACCAGGCAGGGAACCCTGTTTCTGTGCTTTCAATTTGAGACTGTACTATTAAATAAATTCAAGAAAAAGTGAAGTATTCAATTTGCTGACACTAACTCAGATTCAGTGACATGAATCAGATGCTCAAACACAAAGCTTAAGTCACAAACCCCAAATATATTAACAAAACATATTTCTAATATTTTCAATAATCACTTTATGTATTCTCAGTTACAAGCTATTCTTATTGGCACTTGTTTAGTGACATGTACCTATAATAACATTATCACTTTATTTTATGGGTAGCAATCCACTTGTAGAAAAACTATACATACAGAGCTCCTAGTACCATCTGCTGTGCTCATCTGTGTCTCGTGGACAACCTGCAGCGATTTTTTTCCTGATGAGAATGTTCTAGTGCTGCTTCCAAGTGCTGCTCCTTAAGGATCTGATCCACAGCTCCTGGAGAGTTCCCATTTCCTTCATCAACTTTGAGCAAATACAGAGATGTGGGGGGGAAAACTGTAGTGAGCACAGCAGCCAGATATTAAAAACAACCTTAAGTTATAAGGATGCTCATGAGGAACCTTCAACCTCGCCCTGCCCTCCTTTCCCTCCACCTTCTGGGTCTTCAAGTTAGTCAGTCAGGGTCCAGATTCACTCTCCCAAAATTCGTTTAAGAGGGTTTGAAATTGCTCTCTCCAATTTCAGGCTCCAATTGTGTGCAGATCTCTGGGATATTAATGGGCTCCACAAAGATGAACTTGTTCCTAGACAGGATTGTTCCCATACTTTTATAAAACTCTTAGTATTTAGTGATGTGATATCTGATCAGTCTAAAGTAAAACTTTCATCTCAATGAGAAAGGTCACTACGTATTCATCTGATGTCAGACTTATACATAAACAAGCTTCCTTAAATGACAGATCAGAAGCAAGAACTGGTCTCTTTTTTCTAATAGCATCAGCCCAGCTGCAGTTCTCAGTGGCGCTTATTCTCAGCTGGTCTGCTTTCAACTTTCACTTCCTATTTAGAAAGCTAAATTGGGAGTGCTTTAATCTTCTGGGTTCGTTTCCTTAATGAGAAGTGAAAGGTATAAGTGGCAGCATGTAAAGAGATATTGAAAGCTGCGGCAGACTAGCATTTAAATTTTCAGAAAAGTTAGATCAGAGTGTTTTCTAACACTCCTTTATTCTATGATAGTAAAAAAAAAAGTTACAAAAACCAATAAAATCCAAAGTTGTGGTTGCCATCCGAAGATGGCACATCAGCAAAAGGGTAAACTTTGAGTAGGGCACAGAAGTGCCTTTATGAGCATCATTCTGGAGTATGATAAGTGGTTTCATCCTGACTTAAACCACTGAAATGTGCTCACCCAAGCTTGTATTTCTAAAATAACACAGCTCCCAGCTTAAAAGTAAGCAAAGACAGGCATGTTGCTGGTAGTGTCCTCAGTACCTCTCAGGTTGGGGCTTTAGGAACAGACAAGCACTCCCCTAAAGGTTAACCTTGACAGTCTTTGCTGCCAGTGGAAAACATCATTATTTGTCTTGTAGAGCTTTGCTCTCTATATATTAATGTGTGTGTGTATATATATATATATATATTCCCTGCATCACTTCCTCCAAAAACCTTAAGAAAATTAAGAGAAAAGCAATCTGATGTAAAATCCACCCCACGAAGAGGTAGGTGTGATGCCAGCTTGGTTTCACAAGCCTCAGCCCAGCAAAAGAACACATTTCATTGCTTGTTCCTTCACCTAACAGCTTTTCCTGCTAATCTGTGTTTGTTTAGGGAGAGAGAAATTCCTATCCATTTTGGTCACAACTAAGAAGTCTCACAGAAATCCAAGCCCTGGATTTCAACATCTGTGCCCACTTGAGGATATCACTTATGTCAACGTTTCCAGAAGTGGCCCCTGCATGGGACTCCCCTTCCACGTGTGCAGTCTCAGCACCGCTGGTCCTCTCCTCCCAGCACCTCAGCACATCTGGGTCCCCATGGTTCTGCTCCATCATTTGATGCCTTCTTGTATTTCCATTAAAAGATTAGGCAACAGATACAAGAGTTCCACTGCTTTTGTGTCTAACCTTGCACTAAGTTACAGTGGAAATGACCTGGAGAAGAGCTGTCAGACAAAGCATCAAACCTGGGCACATTTTGGGCAAAATATTGCTACCAGCCCATGAGCCACCATGCACTGCATCATGTAGCACACCACTGGTGCTGGACTCCCATGGGGAGCAGTCTGGAAAAACAGGTTTATATCGTGCCACAACACCTGCTAACACCCTTTGCTGTGGTCCCCACTCTGTACCTGAATGTTTCATGGCTAATTAAGAGGTAACAGCACCGAATTTCCCACTGCACTTCAGGTGTTTGGAGGAGCACTTTATTGCGTTTCCCCTGGGTTTTGTTCCTACACATCCTATCCATGTGTTATGGATTTGGTCATTAAATATAAATCGACATCTTTACCATACTGGGCAGAGAATCCTCAAAATCCCTTGAATACCGTGCTGCCTTAAAACTAACATGGAACGGGCTGAAATATCCTCTATGAGTGAAAGTCTGGGAAACAACACTAACAGAGGCTCATTCCCCCTATTACATGGAAAAAAAGGGGATCCGGTGCAAATGAAGCATAGGATGGTAAATAAGAACTGTGTTCGTTTGCAGTCATGCACTATAGCCATTAAGCCTTAAGGTCTTAAAGGTACCAAGCAATGCATATGATAAATTTCTCAAAAACATCCCAGCCATAACATAGTTCTTGCTGATTGCTCATTTACCCATAATGCATGCTGTCATAGCAAAGCCTGACAAATGACAGAGAAAGCTCAGGTTATTTTTTATGCTGACTGCCAAGCCCCTCACCTCAGATTATTCATTTATTAGGGCAATCACTGAGGTCTGGGCACTTAATATTGTTTTCACCAAATATGAAAATGATCTACTTGCCTATTCTTTAGTTCCTCCTAGGGCAAGCCATTTATCATCAGCCCTGGATAAATGACTGCTTCATTATAGCCATAATTTATGAGATGTTAGAACTAAAGAGCCACACCTAAAGACTTAAAGCTTTAATATGGATTAAAATAAGATAATCAATCAAGCATATACAAATTTTCTTTAGAATTATTTCTTGCTTTGAAATGGCTTCACATTTTTAGAATAGAGGTAGCCCTAAATTTCTTGTTACCCAACCCCAGGCAAGCTTGTTTGAGTCCATAAGGAAATCTAGGTTATAATCTTATTGGTCAGTCTGAGATACCACTTGGTAATCATTATATGACTCAATAAAATTGCCTTTTGGGCTAAGGAGGTTTTTGTGGTTTTGATGGCATAGGCATTACCAAAACTGAGAATGGCTGCAAGCCTTAAATCCAGAACAGGTGGGGGAAATGCAAATGGATGACAGACTCCTGCATTATCCATAGATATTGCTGTGCTTTTTTTCATGTCCTTCCTTGGAAGTTTGCTCGTCTGGGGTTAGAGGGAGAGTTGAATTCTATAATTTAGAAATATTTACATGATTTTTAGAGTGTTTCTCTGCCTGAACCAGCATTTCACAGCTCAGAGTTTGGATGAAGGAAGCTTCTTCCTCTATCGAGGGAATGAAATATCCGTTCCTCCTAAAACAGTATCACAGCTTGAAAGGAAGTTTCTGGTTTGTCTCTCGATTGTATATTTGCTAGCACAGAGCCAATACAAATTTCTCAAGTATGTGCCTTGCTTGAAACACTAGCCTAAACCTACTTAACCACTTAACCCTGCATCTTTTGAAGCAAATGTTGGAAATGCATGGTTTGTAAATTTTTTTTTTTTTTTAACACAACACAACAATGCAACTACAGCTTCCACACAGGGCAGACCTGTGCTGACCAAGCTTGATGTGGGCACAAAGTTCTCAGACAGTGTTGGAGCCCCAGGGGCTACAGGCAAGATGAACAGGCTACCCCAGAAACTCAACAGCAAGCCCACAGCAGCAGGCAACACATGGTGTGATGAGCATCATGCTGGGAGAGGGTGCTTTGTTTTCTCCTGCACCGAGAACACAGCACACAACCCAATGGGACTAACACCCCTGGTAGGTGATATGGGCAACCTGAGCACCTCCATCAAATTCAGACCTGGATAAATGTGTTCAAAAGCAATGGGGGTGTGATGCACCCAAACCCCTTGTAACTTAGAGCCATGGTCAAAAATGAAAACCAAATTTTCTCAACAGCAACAGCTTCATGTTCTCAGGATAAGTGTCTGTGACATATGTTTAACTGAAGCATATTGCTTGGCTTATGATGAGAGAATATAATGCAACTTCATGCAACACTTGCAGTTTTAGCCAACGAGGGTTCCTCAGTAATACTAACACTGATTTAAGTTTAATCCCAGCACCAGGTTTTGTTAGCTAAAGGATATTTTTCATTCTGGGCTAAGCACCCCCTTTCATACAATTTGGTGTCAGCATTTCAGCAGGAATAAAACAATCCAAGCTCTGCAGTTCCCCTGTGAGAGCACTATTTGGGTATAACTGTGCAAGGAAATACTTGATATGCACACATTACAAATGCAAGTCCATGAAACATATCTAGCTATGCATGAATGTGATTATGAACATATACACATGTAGGAATATACTTGTTGGCACAGGTCCGTGACATTTTTTGTATGTATTGTGAATAAACAGATAAGACACAAAATTGTAGGCACAGTCTCAAATAGACTCAGGAAACATATTTGCATCCAGGACCCCAAAAAGTCAAAATCTTCAATTATTTGGAGACTTTTTGATTGGAAGCTTGACAGAATTGAGCCGTGGTACAGTTCTCAACCTCAAAGACCAAGATCCAGGCAAGGAGACAGTTTTAGCAGGACTCACTTGCTAGTTGACCCTAAAACCTTACGCAGCAGAGACTGGCCCACTCTTCCTGCCGGGGAAGACCTGCAGATCCCACTGAAGGTAAGAGGCAACAAGACACACACCCAAGAATCACAGAGCCAGAAGGTGCTAAAAATAAAACCCAGTTGCCCTAAGTGAGCCATTACCCACTGCCCAGACCTTCTCACTCAACAGGGAGGTGATGCCCCACGGCAATAGGGAAGCCCATGAACCACTTTCACCAGACCTGGACATCTCTCCCACCACATTTCACTGGGCTGCAGGACAATGTTCCCAGCCAAGCTGAGCAACCCCTCCCAGCCCAGCAGAGCTGCATTTTCTCAAGGACTCCAGCCCCTCTCCAACTCAAACCCCATCATCATCATCTCTTAAAACAAATTCTCTCTCAGAGTAAGAAGTTGTGTTCCATGTTCTTCGCCAAAATAAATGTAAGATCAAGTTAGAAAGCCTCCAAAATAGGGCTGGTAATGCAAATATTGACACAGCAAAGAGGAGAGACTGCAAGAGCATGGCTGGACAGACAGTCTGAATATGAAATATCTCACAAAAAATGTCGTCTTTATTTAGTGGGTGATGAAATCAGTGACTATTTTAAAAGATTTATAGTTTTTGTAGCCCAGACACTTACAGCCCCAAGTTGTATATTGGGAACATGAAGGAAAGCCAGTTTTCACAAGTTACGTTTGGGAATTAATGCTGTGAGCACTCTATATGTAGGATTCATGCATTTCCATGGAAGTTTTGCAGGAAAAAAAAAAATTCTAGGAACAGGTAATTAAGCAAACTGCCCCCTCAGTTGTACAAAATGGTTTTGTATAAACTGTATAGTTATGCAGGCTAATTCTTCCTACGTGTGTGTTTAGTTGCCACATGCTTACCTGGCACAACCAGCCACCACAGTATCAAAAACACATTCAGAATGTAGAATAAAATGGGCGTTTAAAAAAAAAAATGTAGCACTCGCCTGCATCACCATCAAGTGACACATACAGCCTGGTGGAGCTCTTGGGCCAGATCATGCAGCCTATAAGCCTATGGCCCTCCTGTTTGGTTCATCAAGATTTCTGCAGCCAAAGCAGCTGCTTGAGTGTTGCATTGTCTTGTTGGCTTCCACATGGATCACTGATCTAACCTGTGTTGGCAAGCCCTGCTTCTCTCCTCCTTCCAAGAGAAATAAACAGCATTTAGAAGGGCATCTTTAAACGGAAAGAGTCTGCTTCTCAATAGCTCCTTTCCTTGGGCAGTCGAATATATTAGATGCAAATGAGACTTCGTAGCATTTTTACCAGTAGCAGTGAAACTCATTCTCCACTGCCCAATGATGAGCCAAGGGGTATGGTAAGGACAATTAGGACCGAACAATAAAGGCATCAGGGTTTTCAAAGATATCTCTGTAACTACTGCTCTTCAGCAGCTTTATCCTTGAGTGCTGGTAGCTCAAGAAGGCTGCTGTGATGTCTCCAGGTGATCAGCATCTGCCAGCAGCTCTGTTTGGGCTGTGGGGCCGTTATACAATATCATCTGTGTCCCATCTAATTGGCTTTTAGCCCTCAGAGACCTTTGTATCTACACATCTGCCCTCTCAGGAACACCAGTGGTGAAGCTGGGTCTGAACCAAATCTTTACACCTCCCCAAAGAAGTTCAGATGTGGGCTCATTTCAATATTAATGTATGCTGCTAAAAGTATCCCTTTTTATTTATATGTTTTTAATGAACACAGTTATTCTATTAAGTCAAAAAAAAGTTGACGTGAACAGAACAAGAAACAACTTGCATGCAAACTGCTAAGTTACCAATTAGCTCCTTAAAACAACTGAAAGCCACAGAGAGCCCTCAATACACAGAGGCGGTTAATTAATTAACATTAGATGTGATTAATAATGAGTCTTGTTTAACAGTAAATATCTGCCTGCAATGCCTGCATGTCAGAACAAAAAGCCTTCAGAGAGCAGGCAACTATATTTATCCTGATTGTGTTTGGGATTTTAACATGTTTTGTGCAGGCTGACAAATGGCCTATTAATTATCTAATGTTGTCTGACAACAACAGCTTGATAAAGATGTATGTTTTTGAATTGCTGGATGAAAACTGCTGGAGAAGAGCCCCACAGGGGCCTTGCTGTCCTAAAACTGGGCTCCAAGCCATGACAACAGGCAAGACAAAGCTCTATCTCCTGCCACAGCCTTCGGAAATAAAATATGTCTTGGCATTAGGGACATTTTCAGAAAACTGCTTCTGCAATATCTGATTAGGAAAAGGAGGAGTATGTCTTTACTAAATTGGGGTTAAGGCATAATCAATATCATATATGGAGTGTCTGGCCTATTCTGCATAAACACAGGCACTTCATATTATTAAGGAGTCTATAATGCAGAGGAAGCATATGGCAGGACATCGCAGCTCTCTCTATTCTTTTTATTTAGAACTTTATCTTCCAACCTGTTTGACAGCTGCTCCTAAGTGGTTTCACAGTGCCAAATTATTTTTATGATTGTTTGATGTTTTATTCTCCCATTTCAGTTAATGAGATAGGATCCCACAATGGTCATAATTCAGAGCTGTCAGAACTAAAAAGCATGCTTGTGGCAAGATAGCCTGATGGTAAATAAGGCTAAAAGCTGAGGATAATAAAAGATCTCTTATCCAAGTCTCCTCTGCAATCAAAACTTGGTTTGGATCCTTCTTTCCTTTGTGCTCACTTGTACTGTGACTTTCCCCTTTTGGACAGGTAAACTATCAATCTTTGGGTAACGTCACCCTTTTAATCCTATTCAACCTTTCCTTGTAATGAAATGCGTAGAATACATAAGAAACATTGAAATGTCTCAAGATATTGAGTGCTATATTATAATTAAAGGGCTTGCATCCTGTTTATTGTGCCAAGGGAATAATTTGTCATATATGCTTAGAAGAAACTGTTCAACAAATGACCTTTAAGAGTCCAAGGAATTGCCTTATATCTGGCATCCCTTGGGAATTTAATGAAAACTTCCAAAAAGTTCACATTTTGAATCCTAACTTTTGGGAAGAGAACCGCTTTCTCTCTTTTTTTCTTACGTACTTTCTACTAGGAGGACATGAACAGAAGGAAATATAAATAAGTAATCATTGAGTTACACAAACAAGGTTTAAAATTGGGGCTTCTTTGTTCTCATCTCTGCCAGAAAGTGTCTGCATGACCTTGCCATTTCATTGCTCATTGCTTCCATTTCTCTAGTTAGAAAATACCTGTGCGGTACAATACCATCATCTTAAACAAGTGCTTTGCAAATTTGTCCTGGAATGCACCAGGCAGCTCCCCTCCGTGGCTCAGATGCTACACCACCTCCACTTGTGACCAGCCAGCTGATCAAAGCAAGAGCCCATCTGCCTTCAGAATCATAAAAATTGTTAACACATGGCTTAGGAAAACATCTCTGAAGCACAACACAATTGAAATTGCAGCATTTGCTCTAGTCCTTTTATACATTGTTAAATGCAAAGACAAGTTTCCATTGATTGGACAGAGCAACAACAGACATACAACAGAAAAGAAGTGGGAGACGCAGGCACCTTCCCCAGGTGATAATGGAGGAGGCAAGAGAGGACAGGACACAAACTCCTCAGGTCTTTCATCTAGAAACCTGCACCCAGAGGTTACCTACTGGGTGATCTCAAATTGACTACTAGAACTTGGAGGGAAACCCTCTAACAGCCGCAAAACAAATGCTAATGCGCACTGCTGACAGCCAAACATTTCTAATGAGCTCCCTTCAGAACTAATAACTTATATCACCTGTATGCATACATTTCTTATTTCCTACTACTTTTTTTTTTTTAAACAGGAAGTCATCAAAATTACTGTGAAGCAACCAAAAAATAAGCCATAGCAATAACCAGTTAAGAAAAAGAAAGAAAAGGCAGGAGAACTTTCTTCCATAGAAACACTGACCCAAAGACAGAGACACTAATTGAGCCCCGGGTTCATCTGCCAGCAACCTGTGCACCCACATGTTGGCAGCTGGGTTCGCAGGCAATACAAGATAACAAGATGCGTGAATCCAGACGCGAGCACTGGATGACCCACCCCATACCATCCCTGGCAGTGGCCACCGCTGGCTCCTTCAAAGGAAGACACAACAGTTTCAGGGGGAAATTTGCAGTTCTGGAACAGCGCATATTCCACAAGAGTTAGCACTCAAAGCCCTGATGTATAAGTTCCTGTCTGAACAAGTCTGCCTTTTTTTTTTTTTTTAAACACAAAAAAAGGAAAAAGCATATTTAAGTCAATTCTTTAGAACTTTTTAATATGTCTCATAACAAGTGAAACAACTGGATAAACCTAATCTAGGCATTCCTCTGCCTAGATCAACACACAAATCTCACGTACAGTTAATTTGTGGTTGGAGTATGGCAAATCAATCAACATTGCTAAAATTTTTACATCTCCCATTCTGAAGGCTCAATATGTGGGGAAAAGAGGAAAAAAAAGGCGTAATAGTATGGGGGTTGCATACATCAGAATCCAAACAAAAGAAAGCGGATTCAGCAATTGTCCCAGCAGGTTATATGCAAAGTGTGTAAGAAATGTTTCCCTTTGCATCATTTGTCCAGACTACATCTAGTAAATGTTGTTACAACTGTTAGATCGGATCCTGGTGACCTGCCAAAAAGTCATGGGAGCAAGTCCAGAGGAGGAGCACGTAGGAGCAGATAAAGCCAGTTGTGTTCCTGCTGTCCACACCAGTGCTGGATTGCACTTGTGCCAAAGCACCTCGTTGGGTAGAGACACCTCAACCACACCAACTGCATCAGCCTCAGGGAAGGAGGGGGGACAGGAGCACAGGGCTGTGTCTCCACCACCCCAGGGAAGCACCAGAGACAACCAGCACCGCCAAGCATGGGACTGGCAGAGCACCAGCAGATGTCTCCCAGCATTAGAAGGGCAGCAATATCACATTATTTTCACATTCCTGAGGTCACAGGCTCGCCGCGCTAGATGATCATCACTATTCACGTTTTGACATCTATTGAATATCAAACCACAGCAGTCCCTTGGCTACAAGGGTCTTACCCAGGGCTCGACGCAAAGAAGCCCAAGTCAACAAGACTCTTTCTATAGACTTTCCATCTGGGTCCACAGAGGTTTCCCTGACCACTTTCATCTCCAGTTCAGTACTAAATGTATTGATGTTGATTTGGGATGTGGGGGAACCAAAGGGGAAAAGAGGGAAATCTCAATGTGAACAGCATAAGGAAATTTGATACGGCTTTGCAAAGTTCAGGTACTCCTTTTTTCAGTCACAATGAAAGAAAATTGATGATGCCACAAGTTTAATGCTAATTGATTTATTACCTGCCTAAGCAAATCCTAGGCAATGCAATGGCAGGCTTAGACTTAAAGCAAATGATTTACAAGATAATGTTTGACTCTGGGAAAGGGTAATCAGATCCAGATACAATGGATGATAGGATAATTGAGAAGAAATAAAAGAGGATAAATTGCCATGTGCTAATGAGCTTACAGGCCCTAATGGGCAGGACATCAGTTTTAACACTCAGGTTATGAGCTAGGAGCAATATTGTGTGGGTTTGTTTTGTTTTGTTTTTTTCTTTTTCCCTTCAACAGCTAAAGACATAGTGCTGAAACAAACCAAGATTAATAGCGTCCCACTCACTTACTTAGCCATTCTTTACACCTTCAACAGCTTCCTGCATTAAATGTACAGTTGTTTTTAACCAGGTTTATCCAAAGCAGTCCACCTCAGTTTGAAGCCATATTACCCATTTCTAGGTTAAGACAGGTCTGTTGTTTGGGGATGAGCGACTCAAACCAGTATTTCGCCTCCTCTTTGCAGCACAGGCCGCCTGATGAGTTTGCAATATCTTTGCGGGTCTCTTTAGGATCATAGGAATATTCTCAAGCCTTTATATGGCCTCACTGCACTCAGGTTTTGAAGCAGCTGCCAGAGCAATGCTGTCTCACATCATGATTCATTTTTATATCTTTCTCTCCCTCCATCCCACATCACCACCTAGAACCAGGGACACTTTATTGGTATTTCTGATTACTGCTGTAGCAGTCTAAATTTTTCAGCAGGATGGGGGTCTCTGCAGCCCTGATGTAGAAATGCACTATATGAATGGTGCTAGCCACAGAGTAATAAAAAGACAGTGCTGTGTGCTGTTATTGGTAAGGAATACAGAAATGAAGCACTTCCTTAGAGACCAAGCCCATATGCCAGTGCAAGGCTTCCAACAAATGAAGTTTAATATGATGAATTGTGGTACAGTTCCAGAATGAACACAACTCACAAAAATGCAGCTCCACTGAAGCTTTTAAGTTGTAATACACACAGCATGTCCAACACTCAATTTTAAAGAGAAATATTCCTAGTTAATATGCGCAAAACTAGCTATGACCCTTCTGAGTTAAGATATGGGAAGCCTTTCCCTAAGAGCAACATACACTTTAGGCATGCAGATGCTGATTAATTATGAAACCTATGCAATCTTGGTGCAGGCAGCAGCTCAGGGTTGCTCCTTTCCTACAGAGCAGGGGGATGAAAACAGGGACACACACGGTCCCCACCGGACCAGGACCCACCAGCTGCACCAGGCAGCAACACCCCGATGAGCAGCTTGAGGGCAGGGGGAGCAAAGAGGACAGTCTGCCCACAGCAGGAAAGTGTGTGCTCCAAAAAGTGCTCCAAAAAGCAGCTCCAAGCTCCACTCCTTAAATCGACTTGCAAATTTTCATTGTCCCGATCCAGATTTTAATATTCACTTTAGAGTTAGAAATGCAGATCATAAAAGCAAAAATTAGTAAATGCAATAGCTTGATGCCCATGGAGGCAGTGAAGGAAAATGCACTTCCCCCCACACCACCAGGAGAACTGAGTAAATTGAAAGCCTGGATCATAAAAGCTTTGAAATTTAGGTGCATCTGGCACCCAATACAAGTGTAATGGTGCCTGTCTCTCTATAAGGAGGGATGCAGTAGCAAACTGTGTCAAGGACTTCATCTGGAAACCAGGAATGGACTTGTACTGGAGATCATCCCTTTCTCCCCGTCTCATATCAAGTATCCCCTGGAGCTAAGATATTGCCACATTGAATAGAGAACGATTTAATGTCAAAGTAAACAAGAATTTCCTAGTGTCTTCCACCAAAAATTCTCTGGTCTAGTTGCAAAACAAAAAAGAAAAACTGAAAAAGAAAATATTTATTAAATGTATTAAATGTCTTAACATATTACAAGTCTTAGCAGATTAGCGTGTTCATTCAGGGAAACCAGCCTGGAGTGGTAAGCTTGAAATGGCTGCAATTAGTACAAGAATTGTTCTACTTGAAGCAACTTGCCTTTTCTGTTTGAAAGGAACACACAATGCGAGCTCGCCGTTCTGGGCTCGGGCACTTACTGTACAAGCAAACAGGATATGATAGGTGTGACTCAAGTAATTGTCTCTATTCACTCTTACAGATAAAATATGGGTTTAATATGCTGGGAAAAAAATATTGACTGAATATTGAAGAGACTGCTTGTTTGTTCATAGGCACTGATGGTGGGTTTAATTTTATATACTGACTTTGCAGCTCTGAGATGGACCCGCAGCAGACCCAGACCCCACTTTCACAGTTATGGGAACTTTTCCATTGATGTCAGTGGAAGTTGCACTAAGTCCCAGTGACCTGTATTTGCAAACTCTCTTCTACTGAGCCTTCTAACATTCATCCACCAAAAAAAAAAAATAATAATAATACTAACTCTAGGCATGAAAATAACTAAAATCTTTGCTCTGAGTCTCTGGTTGCACACTGCACTGGTGCCTGCATTGTCCTGATTTCCATGTCTCACTTCGGCCCCTCCACCCAAAACCCTGTCCAGCATCAAATGCATTTTCTCACTCAGCAGTTGGAACACCCTGTATCACTCACTGCTCATGCCCAGCAGATCTTAAGTACAAGAAGCCTTAACTTTGCTGCACGGACATCTCACTTGAAATTCAGTGATGCTCCATGTTGTCAGTCCTGCTACCTTCAAGGAGAGCCTGCTTCTCTTCCTTTGCTTCTCTCCACTACTATCCTTAATGCTTGTCCTCACATCATGCCCCATAGGGGAGAGCAACAGCCAGTTGTTTTAGCACAGCCGAGGCACAGAGCTGAACACCCAAAATGTGCATGCAAATTCTGTTAGAGATCGGTACCTGTACCTTGCATCACCTAATAACGCTCATACTTGATATGAAGAGGCAGACAGGGAGACTAACAGGGATTTGCTGCAATTTGCTCGTAACCACACAAGCCTTTTAGAACAGCAGACTAACATGATAACACATCAGGAGGCCAGAAATAATGCAGGACTTCCTTTGCAACAAAGCAGAATCACCTGCATCCCTGATGCCCAAGGGACAGAGGACCCCAGCACACACCTCAGCTGCCGCAGGGACGGCTGGTCAGAGGACAAGACACACTGAGCTACCAGCACTTCTGACACCCCTGAGAGCAGCAGCAGGAGCCCTCCTGCAACAACATGGCAATACTGAAGATGCAACGGTTGCTCTTAGCCTCATATTTCACTTCACATATTACATATTATCTAGAGGTATTATTTTTGAAAAACATTTTTGTTGTCTAGAGACTTTTTTTTTTTCATTTTAACGCTATTCCCCAATTAAACCAATTCCTCAAACTGCAACCATCACTTCAGGGTTCAGGGCACACATGTTCAGCAGGAAACCCGCACCATCACATTACTTGCCTGTAACAGAATTTTTTGCTGAGGCAAAGTCTTGTATTTATTCACAAAGTTTCTTACAAGTCCTTCAAAACCCCTCTCTGCCACCCTGGGCAGTGTTGGTGTATTTTGGGGGACTTGTGTTTCACCTTCCACATCCACCACTGTGTTGTCCCATGGTAACCGATGGAAGCGCAGCTGCACAGCTCCCCCAGCCCACCAAGATGAGAGCACCATCCCTACACACACTGACTACAGAGAACTGGAGAAAAATTCTCTGCTGTAAAAGAGCATCAAAATATCTCGCTGCCTGAAGCAGGGCAGCTGCCGTACTTCCCACAGCACTGTGGCAGGAAATATTTTATTCTCCATCAGCTGTGCCAACATTTTCAGAGTGCCTTGGCTCTAGAAAGGCAGACTTTTTGACCCTGCACTTGGCACACGCACAAGGAGGCGGCACAAACAGGCTCACACGTGGGGTCAGAGCAGCCCTGCTTGCACACCCATCTCAAAGCCAGTGTGACCAGCACCTCTCCTGGCTGTATACAGGTGTGGGTGAGCACGGGTGAGTACACAGAGAAGCCCAGGAGGAAACCCTCAGCACCCAGAGCACACAGACAGACCAGTTATGCAGACAAAACACGTTGACCTTTTCTCCTGGCCACAGCACAACACAGGTGTAGGCACCTGGGAAGGTACCAGCTCAAGTCCCCTTTAACAGGGTTCAAACACCAGACACCAGCAGCCCAGTGGGATCCTTGGTGAATACACTCAAAGATGGATGGGGAAACCTGGATTAATGTCTCTACTTCGTTAGCTTCCACACAGGAACAGATTGGTTCCAACTCAGTTGTTTTTGAAAACTGCCTCTTATCTGCTTGGTGCCTCACTTTCCCACCTGTGTAGGGCGATAATGTTTATTGCCTTATTTTATCCCAATTTATCCCTTTGGATCATGCACATTTCAAGGCAACAAGCTTTACGTGCATGGAGCAACTGGCACAACTAATCATGATCTCACTGCCATCATACACAGCAATAACTGGCACACCAGAAATTGCAAAAAGGTCATCTTAAAAAAAAAAAAAAATCTAGAGGGGGGTGGAAAGCGTTCACTGATCTTGCTGACTCAAGATTTAGGATTATCTACCAGAAAAGTCATTTACAATACATAGACTTTCAATTCAGCTGAGTCTGCTTTGGACTTCTCAAGTGAAGCATCTAAAAACTAGATGGTAAATATGATTCTAAAACTTTTTTGAGGGTGAAGAGAAGAGAACTACTTTCATTAGAGCCGTTGGCTCGTTTGTCAGTGATTTCAGCTTGATGACACCAGAAATAACCTACACACAACATTTTGAGAACCAAAACAGATAAAGGAAACATCAGCCCAGCCCTAATCCTGGGTGCAAGGCCACCACTGTTGGGCTACAACCCCATTGCTTCTGCTTCAGCTGGCAGGTAAAGCTCAGAAGGGGGAAATGCACAGGGGGGTTAAAAAAAGAAAAAAAAGTAGTTTACAGCATGGATCAGCCATACACAGATATTGGTAATTTCAAATAGGTACTTCTCAGAGGAGCTGTACTGCACACCTTTGACCTTTAACTGGAGTGCTCAAACATTGCATGTAATGATGACTACCAATGAAAGTCCTATGCTGTGCTTGGCTGCACTTTCTATATGAGTGCCAGCAGTAAGATAAATGATAAACTGGTTCACTGGAGTACTAGTGGTTTGGGGGCTATTGATTTTTGGTCCATTCTCTTTAAAAGTGAGATCTAAAAAGTTGACAGAGGGTCATTAATTTCATCATATACTTGTCGTCTCATCCATAACCAATCCAGGGGCTGAGTGCGCTTGTCACTCTCTGTTTGCACTTTATTTGTTTAGGTTTTCTTTGTGATTCTACATTTCCCCCCCTTTATTTCAGCTTTGTGTTGGTTTTTTTTTGCTGGTGTTATTTCTTTTTTCCTCTGAATGAGCTCCTTGCTTTGGAATTCTGCTGCAAAAGACTCTCTGGACAAATGTATATTTATATTATAAGTAAATTCAGTGGCTTCATTATCAAGTCTGTGCTAACGGAGGAAGTCACCTCTGTTTAGTGCTATTCATTTAAAAAGAAAAAGACTCCTATAAAATTCATCAATCTTAATTGTGCAATCTGAAGGATTTTGATTGAATAAACACTTGTCTGAAGACTTCAGGGTCTTGTTTGAAGGAAACATTAAGGAAAGAGTTGGGGAATTTTTCCCCTATGAAGTTTCATAGGTCCATGACAGTGTTCTCATGTGATAGGGAAAAGACTGAATTCAAATAAACATGACCATAATTAGTAGAGTTCCCTTTCTTGTGGTTCTGATTAAGCCCTTGGCAACTCTTTGCAATGACTTAACTAAGAAAATCTTTTACCCACACTTACTAAAAACGTATTTCACTGCATATCTCAGCTTTCAGCAGATTGAGAAAGTAATGTAGAGTTCTTCATAATTATAGTACAACAACATGCAAATATGTAGGACCAGAAGCATATTTTATACATCTAATGAATAAATACCCATAGGAGGAAGTTATTCAACTATAAGAACTGCATACAGTAGGCAGTTGTTACCAACTTGAGTTGGTAAAATATCTTCCCAGGTAATAGTGTCATCCATCTCCCAACACCAAGTCCATCTGCACTGTCTTTCCTTGGGAACCCAACAGAAAAGCGTATGTAGAAAGTAAAAGAAAACGTGATTAAGTACTACAGATGATGGTAGAAAAATCCAGTATTAATACTATCACAACCTGCCAGTAAATCTCTCTTTTATAGGTGAAGAAATACATTTCTACTTTAAAGTGTGTTTTTATATACCCTTGAGTGCCCAACTAGCTAAACTACCAAGGGAGCTCTACATGATTTAGAAGTTAATCCTTCAAATGGCCAACAATTGAATGCCTCAGCTGTTTGTACTTTCCTACCACTGGCTAATTTCATTTTTGTTTCATGTGTTCGGTGGCAAGCTTCAATTGTTCAGAGTTGTGACACTAAGGTTGTACGTATAGTTAATTTAGTTAAAATGAGGCTGGGAACATTCACACCATGTTCAGCTTGTTATGACTGGACCTGGTAGAAATCAGAACAAACGGGAATGAAATTACAAAAAAAAAAAAAAAGGAGAGAAAGAAAATGCAGGCAAAGGAGATGATACAAATCTGACAAAGTCACGAGTGTCAGTCAGCCTTTTAAAAGAAAAAAATTTGGGGAGGGAAAAGAAAAGCCCTAACCATTTAAGCTTACTGTTTTGAGGGCCAGAAAGCCTGAATGTGTCAAAATATTGAATCATCAACTGTTTTAAGAGTGGATTGGACTTTCTGAGCCTACCTTTATGCGTTCCTTCTCTTGTGCCAACAGTAAAAGCCCATCAATCCCCTCCCTTTTCCAAACCCTATTCTGTTTGTATGGCACTTACAGAGGTCAGAAGGCCCATAAGTGCTCAAAAACATTATTTATAGCAATTGGTGCACAGTTCCTTACCTCCTGTGCTGGGAAACACAAACTGAGCCAAGATGTCCTTCAGTGGACTATTTTAAAGCAAGGACCCAACACCACCAAGTGGGTGCCACCTAAATGACATCAAACATCCCCCAAAAATCAAGACACTTTGTTGTCTTGGCATCTGTTCAGCTAGTGACCACTTTTCCCATTCACATCCCCAAATGAAGTTCAACCTATATTGGAATGTACATCTTGACAGCAGTCATCTCCCCACAGCAGAGGGGTTTGCTCTCCATGGGATGCTGGACTACAGCACCCGTAAGGTTTGTGCCCAGGCTGCATATGCACTGAAGGCTCGGGAGCTCTGGCACTTCCTCACTGCAGTTCCCAACTCAAGCAAGCAGCTTCTTCAAAATCCTAATTATAATCTTGATTAATAGATATTAAAACACAGCTCCTGTTTGCTTGTAATTGCATTTGACACAGAGATACAAATCAGCAGCTTAACATGCTGGAATAGGATTCATAGGATTATGGACATATACATTTTTATTAAAGCTCTATTGGTTTCTCTTTAGCATTCATCAAATCCTTCCCTTTATACAGAGATAAATATACTTTTTTTTCAGAAAGTCATTAATTTTGGAGTTCGAGAAAAATGAAATAGACGAAGTGGGTAATTTTTCACACTTAGAACAATTTCCCTATGATATTATGTCTCTTTTTCTTGCACTGCTCTGGGAGATTAATATGGCTGTTATTTTCTCCACTAATTGGCTTTACAGATAGCCATGGGAGATAGCACCTAATAAAGCCAAACAAGAGAGAAAAATGTTAACAACACTAAGCTGTCCCATAAAAAGAGGGTCTATTCGCTAAGCAGCAATATTCTATTAAAGAAGATTTTTTTTTTTTTTAAACAGCTTTATAAATAAGTGGAGAATGAACTAAATGCAGAAATGGATTACATTGTCATCCTGTTCCCCCAAAACACACCAGATCTTCATGTCCCCACATGCTGTCCATGTCAACACTAGCTGCCAGCACCAGGGAAATCACTATTTCCTTTCCAAGCCAAGTCCTCCTCCAGCACAGCAGCCTCCACACAAGGTTTTATATGTAAGCTCAGGGCTGGGTTAATACTGTTTCTGATCACCCCCTTTTCATATTGCAGCCTAGGAGTGAAGCCTCAACATTGGTTTGAAAGCACAGAGCACAGGGAGCAAATGCTCTTAAGCACCTCAGAGCTGAAGGATTGCCCAGCGTGGTACCATGCACTTGGGGTCCTCTCTTGGACCCCAGCCCTTTTACGATCCCTGATAGTAGGAAAGCAAGGTTACTTTCATAAACAGCTACAAAATCCACAAACGAATAGCCTTGCCCAGAATGCAGCAATCCTCCCTGGCACAGTAACAACCTGTTTCCTTGTCCGTGCTTTAATACAGAACTATTCTCTATGTGATGCCCAGACACCCAGATCACTCTGTGGCCCCCACACTGGGGACACAAAGCAGCATCTTAACTTTTTCTGGCATTTTTAGCATAATTTTATGGTTCTGCTACACAAGGTGATATAAATAATTTTTTATTCTAAAGTGAACATGACTTGTGTCTTACTTGATGGATCTGAGACAAGTTGTGACACACAGTAAAGGCTGCTTTTCCTACATATTTTACTAATTATCAGACTACGTAGGTCTATGTAAAAAGCTATCAATATACCAAATTGCCTCCCTCTGATTTTGGTATTTTATCCTTCTCACCAGAATTAGACTTTGCTAAGTAACAACAGCTATCCAGGACCTTGCAGAGAGCCTCACACTGGAGGTGAATTCATCCATCCAAACACTGTCTGCAATTTGGCTTCTTACCCAGGCAGAGCAGCCCCAGAACACACAGTAATCAGCAGCTTCCCAGCAACTCACTTTTACAGACATCTCACATCAACACCTGGTTCCCAGGAAACTACTCTGTCCACCTTTAATCTGAAATGATCCTAAAAAGCCACAGAAAAAAAGTCCAATTGACATAGATAATATGCAAATATATTACTCATCACTCTCAGTAAAATTAATTTATTGTTAATTTTAGAAGTTTCGGCTGTTTTGCAATGCAATCAGCGTTAGAAACAGAGAACACACCAACTTAAACCCACAAAAGTATCCAGTTGGCACGAACATGTACACCTAAAGTGCAGATAGGGCACAAGCACAGTGCCTAAAATCTCTGCTATCAGATCAGAAGAGAAGCTCTCAAACCACAAGCAGTTTCACACATAAAGTAATTAAAAAAAACGCACCACACACACACCACACAGCATCACTCTTTAATCATGAGCCCTTCCCTTGAACCCGATGCTTTATTTAAAGCTGCAAAGCATGGAGAAAACAGACTACGCCTGAATTACTAAAAGACAAGGCAGCAACGCATACTTGCAATTACAGATCAACACTTAGAAATTTGACCCAGTTTTACCTTAATGACAACACCCAGATGTCATACACTTCACTGGCAGCTTGGGGAGAGGCCCCTGCCACCAATAATTCCCACAGCATAGAGGTGTCTCCTCCATGCACGTGACTTGAGCAAATATGAGAATAAGTTGGTATGTCTCCACTTCGACTCATCAGCAACTTTCTTTAGGGAGCAGACAACCTCTCCATTCCCCAGGATGTGATTTTCTCCACCGCAAGTCAGCTAACGATCTTGTTTCACCGATGTTTTGATATAAGCACAAATCTCACACCATTTACTGATGGCACACTAAGACTTACTCTCTGTGACACCAGGCACCCACAAATATCTTGATGCAGGATACTCCATTTTGGAGCAGCATAGTTGAGAGTTTTCTATATATTTTTCCAACCTAGAACCATTATGGTCAGTAGCCAATATGTTAAGTCAGCACTTTAAAAATAAAGCAGCTCTAGATTACTACCTAGGGGTGACTCTTCTTCCACTGTCCCTTACAACAGGTCAGTTAAACCAACACCTATGCATTTAGCTCAAAAACCTACATGAAGCCCTATGCTAGATAGGAATCCTCAGCATAGCATTTGAGAGGGACATTAAAAGAATATTTCACTCCAGGTGAGTTTTAGCTTGATAAAAGGTGATATCTTAATCAAAGAAACTCTAAGCAGCTGGTATTTCATTTCACTCCAGCTCCTGCCTGGCTTTAAGGTTCCCCACCAAAAAGGGGGCAAGTGTAGATCCAAAGAACACCTTTGCAGGCACTGCTTTTGGGACAAGCCATCAGTCTCCACTAAGGCTGACAACATCCGAGTGTCCTCCATGCATATTTTGTATTTATAAATACTATTAAAAATCAAGATAGAGCAATTTAGGTTCCCACTGCTATAACCCTGAGGAAGTTTAACAATATTCTAAAACAAAGGATTAAATTCCATAGAAATAGAGTTGTTTCTCTATCCTTCACTTCATCACTATTATTTGTCTTCCTAATCAAGTACATACCGCTCTCGAAAATTCATCAGGCATAAGCTTAAGAAATCAACTACAAATTTTCCAGTCAGATCCACTCAGATTAAGAATAAATCTGAAGAAATATAAAGAAATTATCCATAAAGAAAAATTGAAAAGTTTTCCACCAACACTTATATATTCTTGTTTTGCTTAGAACGTTGGTTTCAGAGCAGCACTGTACAACCAATAAAGAACATGCATCACAGACAATAAGATATCAGTTATCATTTTAACAGTAAGGAAAATGGGAAAGATTAGGTTTTGGGGGTTTTTTTCTATCGTTGTTTTGTTTGTTCATTTTACAGATGTGTACAATATAGAGGAAGAAGCTGAAATAATGTTATTCTATTAAACTCACAGAATTATATAAACCAAGCTTATAGGAAGCTTAAAACTTTTACACAATAACTTAGCTTAAGTATTTGGACAAAATAAAATTGACAGAATGACCTACCTGCTAGAAAGATGGACAAGGTGCCTTAACCTCCACCCAGAACCACAGACACTGACCAAATGGGGAGCCTCAACCACCCACAGCCAGTTTTATACCTGCTTTTCACAGCTGAACCTGGTGATCTGTGTAATGTGAACACCTGCAAACTCCAACGACAACGAGGAGGTTGATTCCTCATGCACCAGGTGGGGAATACAGCCCAGGTTGCATCACAATTTAATGCCCAAGTATTTAAACCGTATATATACATAATAGGTATAAAAATGATATATTAACATCATCAGGACTCAAAAAAAAAAAAGCCAGGCTCAGACGAAGACCTAAAGAAACACACACATGCAGCCCAAACCACACTCACATACTATCTTACAATAAGCCCCTTTCTGAAATTAAACCAACCTGTGTCCTTTTCCAGGTGGCTCTGAGCAGGTTAATCAGTATTGCTTGGGGAAACCCTCCAGCACAACCCATCCCATCGTGGGATGGTCACAGCTACCTGGTACCTGCCCGAGGAAATGTTCCCTCCATTAGAGTATTGGCCAACAATCAAGGAATTGAAGGTTTCTCTTATCCAAATTAGAGTGGAGCCGGCCCCTCCACCGGTCACTCCTTCAGCTGTCAGAGCTGCTAATGCTAACGCTTCGGATGTCACTAGAAGTGACACTTCTGGCTGCTTCAAAGGAGCAGATAATTAACTTAATTTTTTAAGCTTACAGTGGAAAGCCATTCCCATGAAGTTGAGAAAGCGAATTTTTTTTTAGTATCAGGTGCCTCTCTCCTTGAAACAACATTTGTTTTATTCAGCGGGGCCCATCATTTGTCTCTTGGCAATAACAGGGATGATTTTGATCTCTCACGGCATTAACACCTCTGCTCTGCCATGAGCTTCAGCAAGGTTTTTTTCCTGCTGACATCAGTGGAACCGAGGAAAGCAGCAGCCCTCACATTTCTTCTTGGGATTTCAGCCATAACACAAACCAGTGGTAGCTGCTTTTCCAACCAGTAGGGAGCAATGATTTCCTAATTAGAAAAAATCTTTCACTTTTTATTGCAAATGAGTATCTAGGAAGTCAAAATGTACAAATTAATATCACATATATCAAAATACTGGACACGGAGGCATTGTTATTATACTTAAGGCTGTACCAATGTTTGTCTTTCAGTGGTTTATAACTTGGCTTAACATTTTACTCCTGGCTGAAAACTGGCACCAAATTTGAAAATTTGAGAAAAACCAGTAGGCAACTATAAAAAGTAGGGAAATATTAAACATCCTTTTTACCGTAAAGATAATATTTTTTTTTTTGGAAGATGAAAGGAATTTTTTAAAGATGTGGTATTCCAGCCAATG